>APFE031005410.1:27187-86766 GCA_000404065.3 Pinus taeda | reverse complement strand
TAAAAATAAAGTATTTAATATGAACCTAAACCTCTATATTAAAAACAAACAAAAAGGATATTAAACCAAAAATCAATCTACATTTAAAAGAAATATATATCACGTGACATGGGAAGGGTGTCACCATAAGGAGAAGCAGTGGGTTGCAGGTGGAGGGAGCGACCACCACCAAGAAATAGCATATAGGGAGTAGGAAACAATTTTGAAAAGGGGGAGGGGAGGGGGAGCAGAAGAGAGAACGAAGGGAAGAGACATAAGGAAGAGAGGTGAAATTGATAAACCGGAGTTACCAACAGAAGGAGAGCCTTGTTGTTCTGAGGTTTATGGGCATGGGGGAAGAGTCTACTTCAATTGAGAAGCTTATTGGACTGAGTAGCGAGGTTCTGGTCAGTTTGGCTAGGTGGTTTCGGTCTTTTGGTAACCGAAGCAAGAGAAGCTTGAGGCATCATCAACCGCAAGAATACAAGTAGGTACTCTCATCAACTCTGTCAGTTAGATTTGTAAAATTTTATGTAAATTTATCACAGGTTCATGATGATTTTAGGAAACCCCTTAACTGTTTTTGCAATGGCTGTAAAATTCTATACAGTCTTTATAGTGGCCATGGCGTGAAATGATGCTCTACACATGATGGGAGTCTCATGGCTCTCAACACTTCACCTGAGGGTGTCAATATGATCCTTTGGTGGACTTGGGCCCCAATTAAGTTGCCCAGCCCATGATGAAACCACCTGACAATCACATATAATGTCCATTGTTGCATCCTCCTCATCAAGTACAATAATTCATTAGTGCATCTAAGTGAACCAAGCTTGTTAATCAAGGGCATATTGGGATTTCATATGAGGCTTCCCTTCCAAATTTAGGGGTTTGATCTCAAAGTAGTGTTACCTCCCTAGGTAGGAGTGGTTAATAAACAACCCTATTAGGTGTTCCCAACCCTTAAGGGGGACAACATGTCCTTGGTACATCCTTCAATTGATAGGTGGCATATGAATGATGATGAAATGGATGGGGTCACAAGGGTCTCCGGGGCAAATGTCATGGGTACAAGGATAGCAATAATGAGGGATGTCCACATATTGGGTATATAGATGTAGGAGGGAGCAATCGTGGATAAATGAGTTACCCCAACCTTTGTTTTTCCACCCCTCTTTACTTGCCTTTTTCCTTTTCTTGATTTTTCTTTGTATTACTACTTCGGGCCCCGAGAAATTAGAACATGTTGTGAATGATATAAAGCAATTATTACCACCTTAAGGTGGGGTAGTTCATCGCCCACCAGGGGTTGGGACGTGCATGGGTTCCTTAATGATGTGGGGGCAATCATAGGGCCATAGGAACTAGGGTGACGGCCATGATAAGTGTTAGAGCTCATGTTTGGCTTTTGCCCACGTGCTATATTAGATGTCCCGACCATATTTTGCATTTTATAATATTATTTTCTTTTGATTCTTGCTTGTGGCCATTATATGCTTTTAACGTTCTTTTAGTTGCATCAATATCCAAGAAAATGTTTCCAGGCATGACCCAGATATGTGGACAAGGTAAAGGGGGAGTTTCAGTGCCTTGTGAACCCAGTGGACATGTGGACCCGGAGAAGAAAAATGATGAAATGGAGCTTGTAATGTGCTGAGGGGAGTGAAAAATGTGGAACGAGAACACAGAACCACACTACCAAAATCGGGGATTTCCAAGTAGTACCCTTCCTAAAGCCATGGTCCAATAGGGAAGATCCCACGAGACTAGGATTGAGAATTAACCCCCCATTTAAGGTGAGGGAACAAAACAACAGTCAAATCCCTTCCTTCTTCCAAGTCACCCAATAATCCCTGCCCAAGGTACCCAAGGAAACAAGCCTAAGCACCTAATTGCACAATGAAAAACATACCTTTTAGGTTGGATTGCCCCCTTTCTAACATATGCTCTCGACAAAGGGGCAAGGGGACATATAATTGACGTTGGGAGCAAAAATCAAATGGCACAATGTATCAGCTACATCAATGGTTATCGGGGGTTGCTAAGTATTGGCTGAAGAGATATCTAAGAGAAACATTCTCCTATGGGATCAGCTACTTTTGGTGGGTAACATGTCCTTCTGGTGTGACCTACTCCATTTCCATGGTACGTTAATCAATGGAACGTCTCCCTATGGAAATGAACCATTGTACACCTAGCACCACGTTTGTGTCAACAAACTCACATAGAAATCATCCACTAGGGTGTAATTTCCCATCTTCAACTCCATTTGAGGAACCTTCCTCAAACAAGCCATCCTTCGTCCTCTAGTTACCTCTACGCCAAAACCCTTGAGTTCTTCCATAGCCAAACACCTTCCAGCTACAAGGGAAGCATCTATAAAAATATGAGTGGATCCTCCATCGATGAGGACCGTGACCCATTGCCATTGTATGACTACCCTTACTCTAAATTTGTTGTACCTAGGGACGTATGAGAGCTTGGCTATAGTGGCCCTAGTTGGCTTTCTCCTTGGTGGTTCTTCATCATTGTTGTTGTTGCTATGCTCCTCTTCCTATGTTGCAACCTGTTCTTCCTCCTATTCATTGTCTGAAATTACATCTATATAATGTACCTTTCCCTTGCCCATGCATCAGTGCCTAGAACCTAAGGTTCTTTGCAATTATAGCAACACTTCTTTCTTCTCAACTCATTCCTGGTTTCTTCCATCCGATTTTTCCCCTACCAAGGTTACTTCTCCTTATTCTTCTGCAGGAGAATAAATTTGGCAAGTGGCTTCTTGGGCACTACATCGACCATATCCTTGGTTCTGGCAATAGCAACCTGAATTGTACTAGGCCTAAAAGCCTTCACCCAATTGTCCAATGGATTGCTTAGCCCCTCCAAGAATCGCATCACCAACCGATCATGAGATATTCCGTCACCGTCAATGCTAATCTCTAGAACTTCGTGATGTAGCTGCCTCGGTTCCCTGTTTGCTTAAGTTGTGCTAGATATCTAAAATGTAGCTCCGGATTTTTCTTATCAAATCTTTGGATCAGTGTATTAGTAAACTCCAAATAGGAGGTGATGTCAGCGTGCCCGAGTGTGGACAACCCATGATACCACCATTCATGCACTTCACCATCCAAATGTAGCATGGCATATTGGATTCCCTCTGACTCCCTCACTAGGTTAAGCTTGAAATATGTATCCAACTTTTGTACACATGCTCTAGCTATGCCACTAGAAGTCCCATTGAAGGTTGGGATATTTATCTTTATTGCCTTCTTCGAAACATCATCGTTCATCCACCACTTGTCATGATCCCTTGATTTATTCCTATGATTGATGGCACAATAATCCTAGAGTGACATTTGTGCGTGGAGCTCTACCCCCAATGCCTCATACTCCCTCATATAGTCCAAGAAACTTCCATCTTGTCGTTATCAGTTATCTTCTAGTTCCTCCAATAATTTGGGCAACAGTAGCCTTGATTCATCTTTATTGGTTGGTGGGGGAACTGGATTGGATGAATTACTAGCCTCAACATGATGATTGTCATTTCCTCTGAACAAGCTATAGTTTCTATGTGAACCTTATGCTCCAATGTTGGGCTAACTCCCATGAAAGCTAGCCAGATATGAGCTATGCTTTTCATGGCCTAGGCCATTTCATGTTGTCCTCTAGCTATCTCCTGGGCCATGTCATGTTGTCCTCTGGCTACCTCTTATTGTCCTTTGGATCATACCAGTCAATCATTCCCAACGTCTTAATATTTGTCTCATGTTTTTTATTTTATGTGCACCCTTCCAAAAAAGCTTCCTTGAAATAAATATTTCAGTTGCTTTCTCAAGTCTTCCTTTTTGACAACTGGAGGTAAACCACTCTTCAATGAAGTTTTGCAATAAATTCTCAACGTGACCTGATGGTTAAGTATAAACTTACCTAATCGTCCAATAAATGGCATGAAACATAAACAGCAGTCTCATATAATAATCAGAAAACCTTTTAATAAGCACTTTACTGCCTCATTTGTAATCACATTATGTGTTTCACTTGGGCAACATTTTTTTCCAGATATCGCAGTGTCTTCAAGAACTCTCAAATGTAATACCAATCTTCTGTACTTCAAATTCAATCCATACCTTTCCAAAAAATATCTTTGCAAAATAGAGTCAGATCACTAAAATATGAGTTCTATGCTTGTTGTCTGACTAGCCATCATTCATCGCTGTGGTTCTTATTCTCTCTCATATTTTTCAATTTGTTCTAATATTAGAGAAAATGTCACAGAAACTTCTCCTTGAGCAGAAAGGTGAAATGATTAAAAACATTGTATATTGAAAAGACAAAAGATCATAAGTAACCACAACATTTATTGCTGTCATCAATGAGGGTGAACCAGTAACATTGAAGAGAAGGGCCTCTCCATAAATATATGTGGCAACTGTTCCATCCACATCACATTTTTCTTTTATCTCCAACATATCTTCAACTTAGCCTGTTGATGTTGACTTTTAGCTACACTACTATACTTAATGCATCATTAATTATCAAGTTTTGTATCTCCAAGGAAAATAATTTTGTTATGCACTACTGCATTCCAGCTTTCTTACGTAAATTTGTAAAAGGACTGTTTATGGCATGGTTTATCCTTGGTCATCTTTCTTTCAACAATGGATAGTTATGCTTCATATCACAGCCGTACATACTCCCACCAATGTAATAGTTTTTTTCTCATGTCATTTTAAAAAATTCATGATCACACAAATTGCAATTCATTTTTCCCTTAAAACTGTAAATACGATAAATCATTTCTACATTCCTCCACTAGTGATTTACTGAGAAAGTATATGTAAGGTTATAGAAGTAAGAGTCCTAAAAGCGGTCATCTAGTTGTAATTATTTAACAAACTTCCATAGTTATTAATTTCTAATATTAAAATGAAATGACATCGAATTAGCCCAATTGATTAGTACAATATCACAATTTTTAATTTCCTTTCTGCCAAGGAGATGGAAGTTTTAGGGAGCTGTTGCTACTGCAGACAAGTAACAAATTTTACACCAAAATGTCCGAATACAATTAAAACAAACTGACAGAAATTACCGCATTGGACAACCAATTGACTACTAGAGAAAGAATTGGCCACCATAAAGAGGATTCCACTAATGGGATAGAAAGGGTCTCGAGGTAAAAAGACGATAGCCAAATGAGCATAACATTTCCCAATGATGCTCAATACACAAAAAGTAATAACGAAAATTGTCATTATACAAAAGATGAATAAAAAATCCACCTCCAATCTAAAACCCAGTTAAAGCACCATATATAAAGAGGGTACACAGTAGAACTAGCACAAAACCTGCTCAAACTCACCTGAGGACACTATGATTTCATCAATGTCTGGAATACACCGTTAAGAGCATTGATGAAAACCACCTGAAAATGTGACAAAACTGCTAGCCTGACACATATCTAAGCCTCCAGATCCAAGACCTGCAAAAAGCCCATTGATTCAACCTCCAAAAGCATAGAAATTGCAGTCTACGGAATCGTCACATGTATTAAGAAGAGAGTCAACCCGTGAAGGAGACTGTTGTTAAGCATTTAATGATCAAAATAATTAAGCAATTATTCATGTTAGAGTTTAGGATGCCTGTTCCAGGTCTGAGTCAAGACAAACTAGTGATATCTCGTCTTTCAAAATAAACAAATATCTGAAAATAAAGACAAAAAAAGTCCACACTTGGTAACTATGTATTCAAAAATCTTCCTTGTTTAACAGTTTCTTAATTGATGAGTATTACCTTCCTATGGTGTTCCAAACAAAACAAAATCACAATGAGCAATTCCATCCATCTAACTACAAGGAGCATCATAATGTTTATAGTACTTCTCCATCCTCTCCATGCTTCAACCTCTTTGCTTGTGATACTACTGCTTCCAAACATCAACATCTCTGCCTATCATAATATTTTGTTCCCTTTCATTGTCAGAACCACCTTCTAGTTTAATGGAAAAACATCTCTCTTGATGCTCTTAGTCCCCTCTCATTAGGGTCCTAACCTAACCTTCCTACTTTACAGATACTTAGTAGTTAATCAATTTATGTATGACGTCATCTTCTTTGAACAAGGCCCACCATATAACTAGTGAGTAATTGGATAATGTAAAAGCGTCATCTTTATCAAATAAGGCCCACTAGGTATTTTGTACTCATTCATGATGGGACCACAAATACTTTGGGTTTTGTTACTAAAAAATCTATTTATAGAGGTCAAAGGATCTTAGCTTGAGTGATTTGGTGAAAATTTTGTTTCCACAACTACATGGGTTCAAGTCTTCGGAGACATATTGTAACTGGCCCATTTGTGGCATTTAGAATATAGTTGTATCTGGTGTAAGAGTGGCAGCTGATCTTTCAAAGTTAACCATTCTCCTGAAATTCTCGTTCCAGTTTAATTGAAAAAAATAAAAAATTTAAAAATTAAAATATATATATATATTATAAATATAGAGAGAGAGAGAGAGAGAAAGAAAGCTATAGAATGTTTTGTCAAGTGTTATTGTTGTAATTAGAGCTTTGCTCATGAGAGGTTGCCCCCTCAAAGAGGCACATGATCATTGCTCTCTCTTTTAAAAATCATTGATAGAAGGGTTTCATTTCACATGTTTAATCTCATTGTCTCCTGTATCTGATTTTCTGCATTTATTTTCTCTAGCTATCTTGTTTGTAGTTCAATTTCAACGGTTAAGGATCACTACAAATGCTATTAGAGCCCTTTCCTAAGCCAACACATAATCAGATTTTAGGAAAAAAATTAGGCTACCGACTTGTTTCAACATTTTTAAATAACAAAGAGAACTACTGTTAAGCAAGTAAACTTGCAACTAGGGAAGAATACACAGAAAATACAAGTCGCTCACTTGGTTGGACACCCTTGTAACCTCTGTTGGTACCCCTACAATTAGTAGCACATCAAATCGCATTTATGTGAAAACCTCAAGTATATTGGAATCCCACAAGATGTACCTGAAACCAGCCTTACGTAAACCTATCGACCAACTTGTCACTAGATAAATTGAGAGTAGGCAATCAACAAGATCACTCGTACATGCCAAGGAATAGGGTAGTAAGGCTAAGGGTATGGCCTATCCTCCTTATTTAGCACTCTGAAAGATTATACTGAATAATATTGTTGGAAACCCATAGGTATATCAAAGAGCTATAGCACCTTACAATCTTTTGACATTGGGGCCCTGCAAACCCTAATCTTTGCAAAATAGGCAATAAAATTCCTACACAATTAAGGATATCAGGTATTTGAGAATTCTATCAACACATTAATACTAAGATGGGATTAATACTTCAAGACTATATAAACAAAAAATAACTTTAGGTCCTGAAAAAACCATTGTGGGACACCTATCTCAAAAGAGTCCCTGCACAGCACTAACTGCAATGGTACTACTCTTGAATAGACCCAACCATACCATTACAAGGGACCTATCTCAAGGGAATCCTTTGTGAAGTTAATCGCATTAGTATATTTCTCTAATATCCCTACAAGGGGGCCCAAAAAGGTTCCATGATGGCACTCAAAACACATCCATGGATCACAAGCTCAATGCCCTAGAAAATGATATTTTGGGAATCTCACGCAAAGTCTCTAAGATAGAAGGCATGAAAGAAGATATTGAAAATCTAAAAGCAGACATTACATCCATAAAAGCCAAGCTAGCCAAAACCAATAGCAATATACAATCTCCCCTTTCCATCTCAAATCCAAATGGGTTGTGGCACTGGCCAGATCCACCCATACAATGAGAACGGTCTAAATCCTCCAAAGGCAAGCATTGCTTAGGGCCACCCTTTTAATCTATATCAAATGTGGCACAAACTTCTCAAGGTCAATCTAAACAAATTTGATGGTTCTAACCCCAAAAGTTGGGTTACCCAAATGGAATAGTACCTCTTCCTACAAGGTATTACTAGTGACCCAATGAGTATGGAGGTATTATAATTGAATTTGGAACAAGGCAATTACGGAAATGGCATAAGAAACCATATAGAGGATATATTGCCCGAAGTCAATTTATGAAAGCCATCTATTCTCATTTTGAAAGAGCCACTCACTATCTGGGACGTCTAACCAAGTTGCGCTAAACAAGCATAGTAGCCAATATTATTGCAAACTTCAAGCAATTGCCAATCCTCACAGAGCGCCTAACTGATTCTTTTTTCAAAGAATATCTAATTAGTGGTCTTTGTTACCCACCAAAATGGTTGACCCTATAGGAAAAAACTCTTCTCCTATTCTTCACATCCATTCGGCCAACCATGCAGCCCCTCACAGCGACCACTAGTCGATGATGTGTCAATTTATCTCCACCACTTGCATTAGTGATATACTTTCTCACCCATCCAACAAGAGCACATAGAAGAAGGTGTTGGAAACACTAACGGGAGTGAATCTGTGTTTCACTTCAATTAGTTAATTTTGCATTTTCAGAGCATTCATTAACATTAGTATTAGATCAAACATAAATCAGCATCACAGCACCATTAAACAATGCACAATATCAAAGACAGTACACCAGGGAATTTTAGGTGGAAACCCTTCCCGGAGAAAAAGCACCAGACGCTTTTAATATAGGTCTTTCAAGATTACATCAAAGGGAAGCTCCAACTTCCAAGATTTTGTAGCTACAACTGAAAGGATGCTCCAACACCCTGATTTACTAGCTCCAACTAGCACACTCCAATGCCTTGGTTTATAAGCTCCAACTGGAAGGACGCTCCAATGCCCAGGTTTACAAGCTCCAACTAGAAGGACGCTTTGTAATATCCCCAATTTTGATTTTCCACAATAGAGACAATTTTGGGAAAAAGGGAATCATTTCTTGCATTGGGACTTAGGAGGAAAAAGGAAAATTACAGCCTTAATGGAGAGTGAGGACCACAAGGAGAGAAAATTTGACCCAAGAGACAATTCGCACTAGTGAGAAGAGAGAGAGAAAGGAAGGGGTGCGAATTAGTGAAGGTGGGGACCACCAAGGGAGAGAGGGCCAACAATTATAAATAGAGCTTGGAAAACTCTATTTGGTATGTTTGATCATTTGACAATTTAGCATTAGTTCTCTTGAGCTGCTCAGCCAAGAGAATCATGTTGTTCAACACAAGGAATTTCTGAGTGGGAGCTCAATTCAAAGTTTCCATTAGGCATATTTGCAGGTTATTTCAACTGGTAGGTGTTTCTTCCAAGGCGCAGAAGTGGTTCGAAATGCTTGTGGGGACATCAGTTAAGGAGTAGAACACTGGAGGATTTATGGGGGGTTTCCCCTAATTTAGCCAAAGATTTTGTGGTGATTAACAGGGCTAAGTTTTAGAGAATTCTTGGGGCCGAAATTCTACATTTCTGGAAGTGCACAGGGGTCTCGAGGTAGGCTTGCGCTAGGGTTGGAGGAATAGAGGTTGAGGAGAGATAAGGGCCAGAGATTGGCAGTATTCCTCAAGGGAGAACTTGGCCAGAGTTGGAAGAGATTTCCAATGGTGCATTTGGGCTTAATTCAGCAGTGTCAGTATTGTGGGATGTTTTCTGGCCAAATTGGACAATTTGCACTTGTTGGGGGTCACCAAGGGTCGGTGGATTCAACCCAAACCCTTTCTGGGTTTTTGTTATAGAATATTTCGGCCAATATTCGGGCCTAAAATCCTCATTCTTATAGCAAGGACAATTGGTAGTTAGCTGCGGAATTTGCAACATTTTGTGGGTTCAATTGTGGCTTGGAGATAGGCCAAACCTTTTCTAGGTATTTTTTGGTTTGAGGTGAGGAGCTCACGACTACAATTTCATAGCATCTCAGGCATTATTTTAACAAGACGACCAGTTCTATTTAGCAGTCAGCAGAAGAGTTTCTGGGCAAGTTCAAGCTACAAATTTGGGCCAATCCCAGCACCTGATCCTACACATTCTCACTTGGGTTTTGTGTTGCTTGTTGTAGCAAGCCCAAGTTCTATAGATTTTGTCCTATTCTACTTGATCTTCCATGCATAATTAATAAAATGGCTCCGAAGTACTGCTCAGATTTTGGGATTTTCTTATTTGTGCTCTTGGTCATATTTTTATTGATGTAGTTTAGTTCATGCATCTGCTATTTGTTGTATTTTCCTAGTTTGGAATATTACAGTGGTATCAGAGCCACATTCTTTGTCAGTTGTGGGACTTAAAATGTTTCCAGGGCAAGAAGAATTTGCTCAAAAATTTGAAGACTATAACAAGACTTTCTTGAAGGTGGCAGAACTCACAGAAGCATCAGTATCATCAGAGATGGCAAAGAGAGAGAAGAAAAATTACAAACCTAAGACTCAAGACCCTGAAGAAGGAAATGAAACAAGCCCTAAGACAACCCTTCAGATGTCATTAGAACAATTACATAACGCTGCAAAAATTGGAGAAGACCAAGGAACAATGAGGGACTCTGACCAGTAGAGTGGGAAGGAGATAGAAGGGGCCATGGTTGGTAAGGTGACATACGGGGCACTCATTGACTCACATGATCATGGGGAGTATATAACTCAGATATATACCATGAGGATTGTAAGCTTCCACCTTTGGAGGGCCTTCCCATGGCTCAAGAGATAGAGATAGTTGAGGCGAGTGGTATTCATCTTTGGGGCCAGAGATCGATGAGGTACAGGTGGGTACGAAAACATCTAGTGTGGGCCCAAGGTTGTCAAATGAGAGGCACCAGAAGAGATTTGAGCACATAGAGGGACATGAGCTTCATGAGGATGTTATGCATGATGAGATAGCTACGGAGGGGCATCTAGTGACTCAGGTTGGGACCATCACGGATGAGGATGGGCAGTCATCATTTGGACCAACCACCAATAGGGAGCACATGCTGGGACTTTAGCACAAATCACTTCAAAGGCAAGCTAACGGGTCTTACAACATTATTAGCCCACCTCTATGGATTGGACAGAGAGGTAGAGTTACCAAGACAAATCATATGGGATGATCAGTCCAACAGGATAGAGCGAGGTGAGCCGAATATGGCACAATATCAGCATGGAGGGCTAGTTTCGTGTACGGGGGTTTCAATCCCTCTCTTGGGGTTAGATGGCAAGAGATTTTAAATTGGTGCCTGTGGAGTGGGTTGGACTTATGGAGATGATCGTAGTCGAGAGTGAAGCTCAGTAGGATCTCCCATACATTGGGGATATTGGAGGCCCAAGTTGGCATTGGGATCCAGGTGAGGCCTCCTACCATATGCTCGAGACACAGGATGACGGATGTTGGGATCCAAGTGGGATTCCCCACCACATCATGGATTTGGCTAGTGAGGGTATTGGCGTTAAAATTGGCAACTAGGGCCAAACTCCACACGGGTCATCTTATTTGTGACAGCTGATATTTTTCTTGGATTTCTCTCTCCAAGAGGTGTAGGATTGATCTAAAGATCATTTGATTCTGACATGTATAAATGAAGTTATGAATTTATTTTGATTAAAGTCAATTGTCAAGGTCGACCAACAAACTTATGTAAGCTCAAAAGCCCAACAGTCACATCTATTCATCCTCAACATTACATATAAATAGAAGGTGACTTAGCCTCATTTGGACACACTCATCTTCACACTTCTCTCTATATCTCCCATTGATTGGGTACAGATTTTTGGGCCTCTCTCTCCACACATCTGAAATTTCAGGAGAGAAATTTCAGGTGGTTGAAATTTCAAGAGACCGAATTTCTGGACAGTTTGACCAAGTGTTGACCAGCATGTGTTGACCTCCTTTGATTGCATTTTTGCGAGGGTTATCTCTGTTTGGGCAAGCCGCATTTCTGGGCACAGAAATCAAGGCTAAACGTTGATTGTTGACTAGTGTTGACTGCAGCTAAGGCTGACCGTGGGTACGCTGTTTGACCAAATTTTGACGGGGTTTGTTTTTGCGCTGTTTGATCAGATTTTTACGAGGTTGTTTTTGGGTTGTTTTGAGGGCTAATTCATCTTGTTGTTTGAAGGCCGAAGTTGACTGAATTTGACCAATTTGTTGAGCGTTGACTTTTCTGGTTAGGGCTCTTTTGCTACTGTTATAAATTATCATATTTGTAAAGGACAAAGATTCAAGGTGGCATTCATCGATGGAAAGGTACCTATTTGGAAAAGAAATTTTAAAGATGCTTTTACTCTTGGGTTTAGGGTTGACACTTTGTATCAAGTTGGAGGAAGTCCATTGGGAGCCATGTCTTGCGACACATCTCTACAATCTAAACTATGGCACCAGAGGTTTTCCCATCTTCATTATAAGGCCCTACCCAATGTGAGACAGATGGTGAGAGGTATGCTCGAGTTCAAAGTAGAGCAGGAAGGTGTATGTTTGGGATGAGCCGAAGGAAAACTTACAAGGGGACCATTCCCCTCAAAGTAATAGCAAGACCACAAATATATTGCAATTGATCCACTCCGACATATCTGGTATGATGCCTGTAAACTCTTTGGGAGGATACTTATATTATCTCACCTTTACGGATGATTATTCTCGCAAGACCTGGATCTACTTCTTGAAGAAGAAGGATGAAGTATTCACCTAGTTCTGACACTTCAAAGCCTTGATCGAAAGCCAATCCAAGAAGAAAATCAAGATATTGAGGACTGATAATGGGACTGAGTACGAATCCAATGAATTCCAAGATTATTGTAGAGAAGTTGGCATTAAGAGGGAGACTACAACGCCATACACTCCTGAGTAGAATGGTATGGTTGAAAGGAAGTATCGCTCTATTGTAGAAACAGTTCGTGCCATGCTTCATGATCAAGGCCTTCCAAAGTTCCTATGGGCTGAAGCTGTAAATACCGTTGTGTATGTTCAAAATCGATGCCCTCATCAAGCATTTGATTCCAAGACTCCCGAAGAAATGTTCACTTGTAAGAAATTCGAGGTCTCTCATTTTAGAATTTTTGGAAGTCTCATATATTTTCATGTGCCACCGAAAGAGAAAAGAAGCAAATTGGGTGCATCTAGGAAGAAAGAAATCTTTGTGGGCTATAGCGAAAATTCTAAGGGATATAGAATTTATGTGGCTGGTCAAAAGGAAGTTGAGATAGGTCATGATGTCACCTTTGACGAAGATATGGCCCTCAGGAAGATCAAGAACCTTCCTATCCTAAGGAAGGAAAAAGAAGCTAACACCGGAAATCAGGGTGCAAAAGAAGACGAAAAAATGCTTGATGTTGATAAACCTTCGGATCCTATTGATCCTCCTCTTGATCCTCCTCCTCAGGAGCCCTCCTCCTCCAAACGGAGACCCTCATGGCTTAGGGAGACTCTCGAAGATGCTGAGAGACACATTGCACCAAGGGGGACTTTCTGTGAAAGCAAGAAGCCGAACAAGCATCAAGGATATTTGACCGCCATGAGCGCTATCATTCAAAATGAGCCTTCATCATTCGAAGAAGCCGTGAAGCATCAAGTATGGAAGGATGCTATGAATGAAGAATACGAGTCAATTATGAAGAATGATGTCTTGGATGTGGTCCCTAGACCCCAAGACAAATTGGTTGTCACCTCTAAGTGGCTCTACAAAAATCAAGCATGGAGTTGATGGAAGTGCAGACCCTCTCATTCACATATGTAAGACGAAGTTGGCTTCTGAATTTGAGATGAAGGACCTAGGACCGATGCACTATTTCCTAGGGTTGGAGGTCTAACAAAAGCCAGGTGAAATTTTCCTCTCAAGGAAAATATGTTGTGAAGATATTGGAAAGACTTGGGATGGTGGACTGCAAGCATGTGACTACTTCAATGGAACTTAACTTTAAGAAGTTATGTGGTAGTGTTGCTGGACCTAAATTGGGAAATGCTTCAGAGTATCGTCAACTCATATGAGCACTGATGTTCTTAGTGAACTCCCGTCCGCACATATGTTTTGCAATTAACACATTGAGCCAATATATGGTTGAGCCTCATCATATACATTGGATTGGTGCCAAGAATCTTCTAAGATATCTTTGGGGCACAATCACTCATGGACTGAGATACACTATCGGAGATGTGAGGTTGCATGGTTATTCTGATGTTGATTGTGTTGGCAGTGTGGTGGATCACAAGAGCACTTCTGGATGTTGTTTTTTGGGTTCTGCTTCGATATCCTGGATGAGCAGGAAGCAGAAATCAGTTGCCTTGAGCACCGATGAGGCCGAATACATAGCTGCTAGTATGGCCTCCTGTGAAGTTGTCTAGTTGAGGAAGCTCTTCAGTGAGTTGTTTAGACATGTGTTGGATACCACCCTGATCCTCTACGACAACAAAAGTGGGATTCGATTATCAAAGAATCTCATGTTTCATGATCGCTCCAAGCACATAGATATCAGGTACCACTTTATCCAGGATATGGTACATCGAGGAGCAATAAGGCTCCATCACATTGGGACTGATGAGCAAGTCGTCAATATTTTGACAAAGCCCCTGGGGAAGGTCAAGTTCTTGGCCTCCCGAGAACGACTTAGAGTCGTCGAGAGACTCTCTCATGAGGGTCCTGTATGAGATGGACTCCGGGGGGTTTGGGGTATTTCTTGGAGCAATGAGCAACCATAGGGTGAGTGGTTCAGCCTTCCCCTGCGACACCCCTTGGTGACAAGTAAGCAGGATGAGTGGTTCATCCTTCTCCTGCTAAGACATCCTACCCATGTATTCTGGGACTCATGGGAAATACCTCTCATCTGGCCAATGAGTAGGGAAATGAGGATAGGGACCATAGTACTACCAATAGACACATCGTGTACTGTCGTACTCCCTAATGCGGGGATGACCAATATTGATCTGGGATCAATTGGAACTGACTTCGGGTCAGTGAGAGTGGTATGAGACACTCTTTTGATTGGAACTGACTTCGGGTCAGTAAGAGTGGTATGAGACACTCTCTTTTCATTAGAACAGACTTCGAGTCAATAAGAGTGGTATGAGACACTCTCTTTTGATTGGAACTGACTTTGGGTCAGTAAGTGTGGTATGACACACTCTCCTTTGATTGGGACTGACTTCAGGTCAGTAGAGAATGGTATGATACATTCTCAATCACTTCTTCTTCTTCATAGTTCAACAAAGCAAAGCAGTGCATTGATGGCAGAGATAGTACAGATTGGCAAATGGATTAGCAAATGGAGTTCTCCCTAGTTGAGAGGGAGTGTTAAAATTGGCAACTAGGGCCAAGCTCCACATGGGTCCTCTTATTTATGATGGCTGATATTTTTCTTGGATTCCTCTCTCCGAGAGGGGTAGGATTGATCTAAATATCATCCGATTCTGACATGTACAAATGAAGTTATGGATTTATTTTGATTATGGTCAAATTGTCAAGATTGGCTAGCAAACTTGTGTAAGCTCAGAAGCCCAACAGTCACGCCTATTCATCATCAACGTTGCATATAGAAAGAAGGTGACTTAGCCTCATTTGGACACACTAATCTTCACACTTCTCTCTCTCTCTCATTGATTGGGTACGGAATTCCAAGGCTCTCTCTCTCCACATGTCTGAAATTTCAAGAGAGTGAAATTTCAGGAGGCCAAAATTTCAGTAGACCGAATTTCTAGACAGTTTGACCAAGCGTTGACCAGCATGCATTGACCTCCTTTGACTGTGTTTTTGTGAGGGCTATCTCTGTTTGGGCAAGCTGCATTTTTGGGCACAGAAATCGAGGTTAAATGTTCACTATTTGCCAACGTTGACTGTAGCTAGGGTTGACCGCAAGTAGGTTGTTTGAGAAGATTTTGACTGGGTTGTTTTGAGGGTTGATTCATCTTGTTGTTTGGAGGCTGAAGTTGACCAATTTGTTGAGGGTCAAATCTTCCTTGTTGACCAGCGTTGACTATTCTAGTTAGGGCTCTTTTGCTACTGTTATAAATTATCAGATTTGTAAATTGTACTAACTCTCTTCGCTGAACAATTGAAGACTAAAAGAAGATTTGATCAAGGGTTTCCCACATTGGGGTTTGTCCCTAGTTGGTGCCACATCTTGTGTCCTCTTGTCTTGGCTTGTCTTCCATTGTTTATGTTTATGTTCTATCTCCATTTTACTATCATGTTGATGTGATTGCTAATCTGAACATTGATACTGGGCTAATAAAGAAATTGAAGTAAAATTATTCTAAAGCATAGAACATACCATTGTAGCTTAAAATTAACAATTAGCAATGTGACGAAATAGGTGACTGAGCACCCAATCATTTGCAGATCTCCATTAGCATTAGTGACGGGTTGGATTGAAAGGGGAGCAAGTAGACTCTGCAAGTCATTTCGGCATGTTGGTTGTGCATGGAGTCGTAGGATAATTAGCATCCTCTGGTAAGAGTTGTTCAGAGGAGTTGGCATGGTAAGCCACCACACTGAGCATTGTATGGAGACGATGCTCTCCCATTGATGTATTGGGCACAGGAGCCACCAAGGATCGACACAACAGCGATATCCATTCTAGCAGGTGTGGAGTTAGGCCGCTCAAGTCTACCAGGATGGATGAGGAGATGTGATGTGTCATTGTGGATTCACTAGCAAAGTGGCAAATACTTTGGCACATGCGGGATACCATATGTTACAGAGTGGTACGACAGTAGGCAATGGTACCCAGCACTTCATAGAGTTATGTTGCTGATTCCAGTGTTATGTAGAGGGATGTAGCTTGATGCATACAGACCCAATTTTAGACCATATCATCCAGTGGTGTATAGGGCTATGCAACAAGGAGCAATGGATTGCAAAGGAGCATGGAGATGCATGGTGGTGTGTTGTAGCATCTCGATTTGCGTTGTAGAGTAGGAGTGACTCACATCGCATTGAGTACATGCGGGCAATGTCAAGTACCGTGACATAGGCAAGATACGAGACGATACAAGATGGTACAGCAATAGCAAGGGGTATTCAGTTGTGTACAGGGATAAGCCGCAGTGTACAGTGGCATGTTGAGGAGTACAGGGATACTCGGTGGTATGCAGGGGCATATGGTGCTGCACAACGGGGTCTTGAATTGTTGCCTCCAAGGAGACTTATGGACGAGGACACCAAGCACACCCTTGGGTGTAGTTCACCGAGGATCGAGGATGCAGATGAGCGACATTTGATAATATCTATGGGGACTCACATGCATGTCCCTCTTCTACATCGCTTGCAGGCACAGATGATTTGGTTGTTGTCCTTTGACATTTTGGGCATGAGTAGCAAGGTGCGGGGAGCTCACCTGAGATATTTGAATGGGACTCAATGCACCAAGGGAGAGACTTCTTAGTGGTGGCATTGGGTCAAGGCACAATTTAACATGTATCGATTTGGGCAATATGTGGTTTGTTGCAGAGGTAGCGTATGTTCCACCCTTGAGTTCACACTTAAGGGGATGCATGACACATTTTGGGAGAGGCACTTCGAGGTATTAATAGAGCATATATAGCAGGTGGTTGACCTTTCATACAAGCGGATGTTTATTCTTCGGGCAGTATCAAGGTGTGCTTCCAGGAGACAGGATAGCAGATCCCCTGGTGTGGTATGCCAGGCACAGGGCAGCTTTGCATGCACTACATTGATTCATGATGTGCAAAGCCTATATATCGATTGCAAGCAGGGAGGAGAGTTATGGTGCAGGTGGATTTCAGTAGTCGTTAGGACTACGCCACAGCAAATGTTGTTATGGGATCCAGGGGTTGCGTTAGCTGACAAGCCACTCCATTTCGTGGGGAGCAAAGGCTGATCTAGCTCACTTTAGGGTTCACACATGGGGGATCAATGAGGCCTCCAGTGTATGGCGAGGTAGGTTTTTCCATTTGCAGTTCAGGATCGAGATTAGCAATGGATGGGTAGATATTGACATCATAGAGATACCTAGGCAGGATGAGGTTGGCCTTCATCGATATTTCACCACCAAACTTCAGGGGAGGAGGATACAGTATGTGCCCAATGGATAGCTTGTTAGAATCAGAGTGGCGCAGCTACAACATGGTGGCACCCTTCTGAGACTAACATGGGACCCAAGCATCATAGTACTTGACAACTCAACAACCTTTAGGGATGAGCTGGCTACTACAGGGGAAGATCATTCAAATCTTCTATTGGGCTTTAGTGACTCGTTGATGGCATGGAGAACTTCATTAGCATGGCAGGTTGATCAGCAATATGATATCAAGGGAAGCTCATGCGGGAGAGACTTCATCCTCATAGGGATTGGGTTGTATCTTCAGGAGTAAACTCCTGGAGTGCATGAGGTGGACTACTTAGTAGGGCAGCTTCATGGGGAGTTGGATAGTCCTACATTATCATGATGCTCTACTTAGTGGCAGTAAGCGGATGACGTTTGGTGCATATGTCGAGCCAAACAGTGATTGGAGCCAAGGATGCTTCATGTTGATCACGATGGGTTGGGATCCTGGTATTAAGGGATTTCCCCATGGCAGGACAGTGGAGAGATCCGGGATGACTCAATGGAAAATTTGAGACACCAACATTGTTTGCAGTAACTATTTGGGTCTGTTGATCGAGAGGGTGTTTGTTCAGGCATTGCTCGAGGACAAGCAATTTTTGGTGTGGACTCTAATATGCCCAATTTTGATTTTCCACAATAGAGACAATTTTGGGAAAAAGGGAGACATTTTCGGCATTGGGACTTAGGAGGAAAAAGGAAAATTACGAGGTGTGAATTTCCGACTATGAAAGGGGTGTGAATTAGTGAAGGTGGGGACCACCAAGGGATAGAGGGCCAACAATTATAAATAGAGCTTAGAGGCATCAATTTGGTATCTTTGATCATTTGACAATTTAACATTAGTTCTCTTGAGCTGCACAACGAATTTCCAAGTGAGAATTCCACCCTCATTTCGAAGAACTTCGAGTGTCTACCTAGTGAGCAATTTGGGGAGTTCAATTCAAAATTTCCATTAGGTGTATTTGCAAGTTATTTCAGTTGGTACGTGTTTCTTCTAGGGCGCAGAAGTGGTTCGAATTGCTTGTGGGGAGTTTAGTTATAGAGGAGCAGAACATCGAAGGATTTACAAGGGTTTTCCCCTAATTTAGCCGGATATTTTGTGGTGATTAGCAAGCCTAAGTTTGAGAGAATTCTTAGGGCCGAAATTTTACATTTCTAGAAGTGTGCACGGGTCTCCAGGCAAGCTTACACGGGGGCTGGAGGAATAGGGGTTGAGGAGAAATAAGGATCGAAGATTGGAGGTATTCCTCAAGGGAAAATTTAGCCAGAGTTGGGAGATATTTCCAGTGGTGGATTTGGGCTTAATTCAGCAGTATCAGTATTGTGGGGCATTTTTTGGCCAAATTGGGCAATTTTCACTTGTTGGGGGTCACCAGGGTCAGTGGATTCAACCCAAACCCTTTTTGGGTGTTTGTGGGTTTATTGAGAGGAGTCTCCAACTAATTTTATCAAATTTTCCGAGCGATATTCGGGCCTAAAATCCTCATTCTTATAGCAGGGCGAATTGCTAGTTAGTTGCAGAATTTGCATCATTTTGTGGGTTCAATTTTGGTTTGGAGATAGGCCAAACCTTTTTTGGGTATTTTCGGGTTTGAAGTGAGGAGCTCATAGCTGCAATTTCAGAGCATCCCGGGCATTATTTTAAGCAAGACGACTAGTTCCATTCAACAGTCAGCATTAGAGTTTCTAGGCATGTTCAAGCTGCAGATTTGGGCCAATCCCAACACCTGATCCTACACATTCTCACTTGGTTTTTTGCATTGTTTGTTGTAGCAAGCCTAGGTTCTATGGATTTCGTCCTATTGTACTTGATTTTCCATGCATAATTAATAAAATGGCTCAAAACTATTGCCCAGATTTTGGGGTTTTCTGATTTGTGCTTTTGTTCAAATTTTTATTGTTGTAGTTTAGTTCATGCATCTGTTATTGTTGTATTTTCCTAGTTTGGAATATTACACGCTCCAACGCTCTAGTTTACAAGCGCTAACTAGAAAGATGTTCCAACACCCTGCATAGGCTCCAACTTGCCCTAGCACAACCCTGCCACCCTGAAGTGTTCTCAGGATTCAACTTGAAAGAGACTCCAATCTCCTGTCTTGCACCACCATGCCACCTTACTTAGCAAGCTACCACTTGCCCTGAAGGCTCTAACCTTCAATTCACCACAGCAAACGACGTTTCACAATTTTTAGACTGGATCCACCTGTGCTCAATAATAATACGAAAACAAAGTGCAATACAACCTCTGCTCAATCACATCTGTTTCTGCTCAATATGTACATCAATAGCAAACACTAGCATCAATTCACTACTCAGCATCTTTTTAACAATAATAGTCAGTAACGAATCTGATCTATGCAATATCGTGAAACCCTAGCACTTCTTAGCAACAACATCATACATACATCTCTCTGTTATAGTAGCAATAACAAACACCCAGCCATAACAATATATATAAGAGCTACAGCAGTATACATCCACCTTGCCAATACACTCATCATCACAACATACCAAACCATACCTTTTGCTTACAGAATATGTCTCACTGACAAAAACCTAGCAGCATCTTAACAATACACTGATCAGCAGTAACATCAACCCCTGTTGCAGCATACACTTTAATAGATTATAATGATCAACTCTGCCCATTATCATCAAGCCCTAGAGCATACCATTTCACTTGACGAACTCAAGCACCAAGATCACCGACCAGCAGTATACGCTCATTCTCTGTTTAAAACATCAATACTGCTCAATTGCAAATTGCACAGATAAACCCTAGCAATACATAGCTCAAGATATTTTTAATAGTGCACCAGACCCTAGCTGGTCGCTTCTTGCTGAGCCATATATCATCATGTAAACTCAGCCAGATAACACATGCCAGTGACATATACAAGGGACAGTACTGATACAATTCGTTATGACAATAGGAGATGAAGCAGTGTATGCATGTCAATGATCAAACACTCCGTAATGGTGAAATATCAACAACCCCTTTCTGTTGATGTAAGCTTTAGATGAACAATAATAAATCGAAGTGTGTACTACCAAACTACAGATCTGCCTCCTTGAACACTGTCTATATCCTCTTCCAATTGCAATACTTGAAAATGCCTTAATCAATTCATCCAGCAAGTTTCATGCCTCAGATGTGTTGATACAAAGAGTGCCACTGATGCCTGAAGATGTCTATCACTAATCTGACCTTGTGTTGAAAAAAATGTCTTTTTTTCTGCCACACACTGATGTTTGTATCTGCAGTGATAGATGGGACCAATCATTTTATAGCTAAGGATGCTGAACTCATCTCAATCTAACAATAAATGTAATTGTCTTGTCACAATATGCTTCAGGAAGGTTCCACGCAATTGAATCTGTCTCCAAATGACCTAGACAATGCTCAGATTCATCAACACTTGTCTCAAAGAGGGGCTCGGATTAGGGCTTAGAGACACTGCAAAAGTTACAATATCATACCTTAAGCACAGATCCGTCTTCAGAAACAAAGATGCCCTAATAGGTGTCAAATGTGCAGCATCTTAACAATACACTAATCAGCAGTAACATCAACCCCTGTAGCAGCATACACTGTTATAGATTATAATGATCAACTTTGCCAAATAGCATCAAGCCCTAGCATATTTGGCATACCATTTCACTTGACAAACTCAAGCACCAAGATCACCGACCAGCAGTATACACTCACTCTCTGTTCAGCACAGCAATACTGCTCAATTGCACATTGCACAGATAAACCCTAGCAATACATAGCTCAAGATATTCTTAATGGTGCACCAAACCCTAGCTGATCAATTCTTGCTCAGCCATATATCATCTAAACTCAGCCAGACTAACACATACCAGTGACATATATAAGAGACAGTACTGATACAAATCTATGACAATAGAAGTTGAAGCAGTGTATGCATGTCAATGATCAAACTCTCTACAATCGTGAAATATCAATGTAAGCTTCAGATGAACAATAACAAGTCAAAGTATGTTAATTGCCAAACTACAGATTTGCCTCCTTGAATACTATCTATATCCACCTCCAATTGCATACTTAAAAATACCTTAATCAATTCAGATAGCAAGTTCCATGCCTCATATGTGCTAATGCAAACAGAGCCATTGATTCCCGGAGATGTCTGTCGCTGATCTGACCTTGTGCTCTAATGAAGTATTTTTCTGCCACACACTGATGTTTGTAACTTTGTATCTGCAGCTGTAGATGAGACCACCCCTTTCATAGCTAAGGATGTTGAACTGGTCTCAATCTAACAATAAATGTAACTGTCTTCTAACAATATGCTTCAAGAAGGTTCCATGCAATTGAATGTCTCCAAATGACCTAGACAATTCTCAGATTCATCAATGGTTGTTGTCTCGAAGAGGGGCTCGAATAAGGGCTAAGAGACACCGCAAAAGTTACAATATCAGACATTAAGCACAGATATGCCTTCAGAAACAAAGATGCAATAACAGGTGTCAAATGTGCCAGCAATTTCAACACGAAACAGTGTAACCAATGAACAATACCCTCACCTCAAGTCTTTGCCTTCAAAAACAACTTCTTAAACAATGATCTGAAGTCTGTCCAGAGAAAATAAGTTTTCAATATTTGTATAAGCCCTTAGGTCTGCCTCAGACTTGTCGTCAAGGTCTTGTTTGTAGATTCTGAAGTGCACACAGTAAGCCTCATTAAACTGTGCCAATGTCTTAAGCCCAACGAATGATGCCTCAGCGAATCTGCCTCAGTTAGAATACATCCTCTGAGCAAGTCAGAAATTCACAGCAACCACAGAGTTGAACCTTCATTTCAATGCATCATGAACGGATCTAAGGGTTTAGCCTTAGACTTAAAATTGTCACACAAAACAGTCCTGGAATAGGCTTTATTAGTCTACAAAAGAAGATTTATTTGAGGCACGCTTAGGGCACAGTTCTGCCTTCAAACCATCAATTGAAGCCCTAAAAGAATAAGACCGAGCCACAGATGGAGATCCTGCAAGGTGTGAATTGGCCTTAGTTCTCCCACGAAGTAACCTCAAACATAGAGGCAAAGATCTCAAAAGATCTGCCTCAGAGTGTGAATATACCCATAAAATACTTCAGAAAAAAGCACTCAGATTAGCTCAGAAGGAAGGTTGAATGCTAAGTTGCACTGAAACAGATATGGGAATGGATCCGGATACGGAGTTTGAAACAGATACGACAATTTTTAAAAAACCTGGATATGATACGGCAGGAAACGGCACACACACACACACACACATATAAATATATATAACAAAATAAGAATTTCATATTACCATTCATCTTTTAAAATCTAGATTATATCTAAGAATACATAATCAATTACCATTTATCATTTATCATCATCATCAATTCAGCATAAACATTGTCATCATCATTAATGATTATTATAACATTCATGATTCAACATATCATTAAGTTTCTGTTTCAAATTTCAATCATCATGACAAATTACAACATGACCACCAAAATTAATAATGCATACTACATACATAGTACAAAGCACAAAATGAACTATGATGGACAATCTACTATCATTATCCATAATTCATATGGTTGTTCAAAAGTTTAAAAGTTAAAACACCATCATAAATTACATTTACATATCATCAAATATATCTTCATTCCTGTCACTAAGAAGTTCCACGTCCTCTCCGGAGGTCGGAACATTGCGGCCATGTCCACTTGAAGATCCACCTATTGGTGACTCCGCATTAAACAAAGTCATATGAGACCTAGCATTCAACATCATATCCAAGTCAGGCAACTCTAGTTCCACATCCCATAATTTGACTGCCCCAAATTTGTATGTCTCTCTTGTGTGAGAGAAGGCGAAGGTTTGAATGAACATACACTAGTTCCTCAGCCTTCTTAGAGCCCAATCTGTTTCGCTTCATCAAATGGATGAAGCCATATGTACTCCAATTCCTTTTTGTTGAAGACGAACTAGCAACCTGTGACAAGTTCGTGATGGCCAATTTTTTTATATGTGGAAGTTCCCCACCATAGTAGTTCCACCATTCAATTGGACTCATTGCCCTCTTGTCCCGCATATAATCAATATCAGAACCCCAACCCTTTGATCCCACAAAATGAGCAAACTTTGCATGAATCCGAAGCCCAATTTTAGGATCTACAGAAAGCTTTCTAAAAGCCTTTTTAAATCCTTATGGGACTTCTGGGTCTTTGCTTGGTGTGGTTCTTTCTAGATCACTTAGCAACCGTACAGCATAATATTTTGGGTTCACTGCATAGGCCAAAAAGTGCAATGGGGTGGTCATCTTGTTCCACCTTTTGGTCAATATATCTTTTACTTCTCTGTAAAAGAATTAATCTGGATCACTCTTCTTGGCACTTATAACCACCCTTATCTTCTTTATCATGGAATCAATGCCCTCATACACCTCTCCCAAACTAGGCATATTTGTATCAAACATATGGAACATATCCACAATTGGCTTAGTAAATGCCAAGAGGTACTCATCATCGTCAACAACCAACTTTTTCACTGCTTGTGCTCTATCAGATTGGGATTGCCTCCATTGATTCCAAAGAGAACTACATACCATTGATTATAATGCATCTTTCACCTGCATAAGCCTTGTTAAGGCTATGATGTGAGAAGCAAATCGAATCTCAGCAACCTGCAGGTGCCCCATTGTCAATGTTTCAATAAATTAAAAATCATAATTTGATTGAATAACTATTATGATTCACGAATCATGACATTTGAGAATCCAATTTACACATTTGAGTTTAGAGTCATAGAAATTAGAATTTACGAAATAAACTTTAATGCCTTGGGACATGTGGTGGTTTGTGATGAATGCTTGAAGTTCTTTTGCCTCTTCAAAAATAACTCGAATCCACTCAATTTGCTTCCCCATCTTGCTCAACATGAAGTTCAATGAATGTATAGCACAAGAGGTCCAAAAGATGTGTTGATATTTGCCTTCAATAATTAGGCCTGCTGCTCTACACACCATTGCATTGTCAATTATTATCTAGACAACATTTTTTGGCCCCACTAATCAAGATGTCAGCAATGAATTGAGAATCTTTCATCTGCCCCTCACAATCCACTGCCTTCAAAAACATTGCCCCCTTTGGGCTCTGAGAAATCGCATTGATCAAAGGCCTACTCCTTTGATTTTTCCATCCATCAATCATTGCCCCCTTTGGGCTCTGAACAATCGCATTGATCAAAGGCCTATTCCTTTGATCTTTCCATCCATCAAGATTGATGCACACCCTTAAAATGCGCCATGAATTACAAATGGGGCTTACTTTAGCCTCCAAATATAACGTTTCAGCACTCAACATTGTGGTGCGGACCTTCTCATATCAAGGCTCTTGAATCCTTTTGAGGCTTCATTCACTGCTTTAATCATCTTTGCTTATAAAGAAATCGCACAAGGTTAAAGAGAAGGCCATTTGCATAAATGCATTGACCTTTAGCTGCAATTGTCGTCTCTCGAGCATCATTAGACCGCTTTGAACCAACAATTCCATGAGAATGAAGTGGAGGCTTTGATGAAGATGCTCCCAACCTTGTTGGGTGTTTTAATTGAGAGGTGGGATTTGCCCCATTTGCTTTAACATCTGCCTTGTCTTGTTCTTTTTTATATTTT
The DNA here is from genome assembly GCA_000404065.3 of Pinus taeda. Classification (NCBI taxonomy): domain Eukaryota; kingdom Viridiplantae; phylum Streptophyta; class Pinopsida; order Pinales; family Pinaceae; genus Pinus; species Pinus taeda. The sequence continues at coordinate 61,160 of APFE031005410.1, read as the reverse complement.
CCAAGTTTTGTCTTGCTTAAACCATTTCCATCTATCCCATTCTCTTTAGGTGGGCCACTACATATTCAAAACCCGTTACCTTTTAACCCAAGTAAATGTGCTTTAACATGTGTGTATGATCCCTTATACTCCTTTTTACACTCACTGCAAACCCATGCCAATGATCCCCCTCCTTGGACCTTCCCAACAATAGTTACATATTTCCAAAGTGGTGACTTTGGATCAACTTTAGGGGCAAATTCAATTTCATGTTCCACTTCCTCTGCCTCATGAATGGTTGAGCTTGAAGTTGCCATGAATGATGTTGATGATGTAAATGAAACTGCAAAATAAAATTGACAAATATGTATTTCAAAACAAGTTATAAGTTATGATTCGTAAGTCAAAGCTATTTTTACATAAAAATTCAAAATTGTTGTTGAAACATGATATGGCACTAGTTGTCTTCCTTCCCATTTGTTCTGATGTCTTGACTCTTCTCTCTCAATGTGACAGTCTTCCTTGATTAAAAGAGTTGTGGGTACATCTCCATTAAACTTTTGTTTGTGTTTCTACTATCTAGGCCACATACCCTCGTGATTGGTCCCTCTGTTACGAGTTGAAGTCAATTGTTTCAAAGTTTGCCTTTAATTATAAAATAGAGAATCCCAACAAAGACATAATGCATTGCCCTCCTCTACCAAAACAAAGACATAATGCATAAATTTCAAACTATATTTTGGCTCCCAAGCATAAATTTCAAACTATAAACTTAAAACTTTTAAACATAACATCTTAGGCACATACAGTTGGTTTAATGTCTTCTAGAATTTCGAGTCACTCTCTATAGTCATTTACATTGCCTATGAAATAGGGACAGGGTAATTCTCAAGGAGGTTTTTTGCAAGATTTGTGCAGGGGAGTCGGATTGGAAGCCATTTTGATCTGTATATGTCAGCCTTGATGGAGTGGAGAAAGAGGATTAGGCTTTAATTTTGAAATATAACTCACAACGAAAATAGCGGCTCAGCACTCACAGCGAGCAATCGGCCCTCACTCTCGGCAGCGACTCTTAGTCTCAATTTCGGCACTCGCAATGGTAGCTCTCAATCTCGGCAGTAGGCACTCACTCTCGGCGGTAACTCTCAGTCTCAAGTTTGGCACTCATAATGGCATTTCTCAATCTCGAGTTCAGTTGTCGGCACTCACTGAGACTCCAGCCATAGGGGCAGGCAAAAATCGGAAAATGGCAAGTCCAAAAGGCAAATCGTCGCAAACTGTCAGGGTAAATACTAAATAGGTTAGGTCGACGATCAGTTAAAAAAATAAATAAGATACTCGTTCCGACAGTTTGAAATCATAAAAATCGTGAAACGTTTTTTCTCCCAGCCACATCCGTTTCCGAAAATGGTAATACATTTTCACTGTTCACAGAAATGGATCATTTTTCCCAAAAAATGCCAAAAAAAAACGTTTTACTTGCCACCTTGTCGTTTCTGTAAAAAAATCGCCTCAAAAAAGTATTGAAGTCGTTTTTCACGCGTTTCATACCTAAATCCAGATCCGAAACTGCGAACGACGTTTCCGGGGTGTTGGGTAGGCATTTCCGGCAACTTAGGTTGAATGGCCTTAGACAATGATCAAACCTCTAGCGAATTCTTGACTTGGCTTCAGATAGCATCAAACCCATTAACCAGCGACAAACCATGACCAAAAATGAAGAAAAAAAAATCAAGGCTTTTCCTCAGACTTTCAACCTCCACCACAAATTTTCATGACTACTCAAGGCCGCAGAGATCAAGCATAGATAGGAGCGAGTTAATCCATACCCTCTTATGGGGGATTCAACCACCATTTATAGTTGTAGAAGGGTTATCATTAAGGAATCCGGCGTAATCAGATGTAGGGAGTCGACCTTCAAAATTTGAATTACAAATTTTAATATTTTGGAGCCAAAATAATTTTATTCTTAGAGGTCGACTTGACTAATTAAATTTCCCTTACAATATCATCTTTAGCAAGCGAAATTGATTAGGATAGGTACATCATTAACTTTTAATTAATTTTGAAATAAAGTTGCCATATATGAACCAATCTAAGGGTTGCTTGTCACATCATCTTTGGGGCTACTTGACCACAAAAAGGGGCTCCAACATTGATCAAGCATATCTCCTCAACTGTGGGGAGTTACTAAGCGTGTCACATACCATTGGAATCGACACGAGGAGGAGAATCAAATGATGGTGGTAGGGCAACTAGAGCTTCCCTTCCTCTCTTCTAGGGCTTCTTGTCATTTGGAGCTTCCAATCAATGCAAAATTGACAAATATTATGAGCGTTAAAGGATCGACGTTAGCATCAATGACAACACCATTCAACAGATGGTGGGCTTACGATCAAAAAGTACTTTATTCATTTTGCAATAATGTGCCCATGCTTGTTTTGTAATGTCCCAAACTAGGAAAAATAGTGAATATCAAATACACGCACTAAGCTACAACAAAAAAATTTACACATGCAAGCACAAAATTCACACATGCAAACATAGATCAGTGAACCATAGAATAGTAGCCATAAATCTGAGCCATTTTATTAGATTTTCAACTAGAATTGAGTACAATGGAGTGAAATGATAGAACCTAAGCTTGTTACTGCAAGCATGCAATACCCAAGAGAAAAGCTAAGTGAAATCTCCAACTGAAATAGCTCAAATTGTCCAAACGCACTACCCATAAATTTTAGCTACTGCTGGAGACAAACTATGAAATCCACCCTCAAATTTGCTCCAAAAATTCTGAAAAATAGGAGAAGGCTCCTCACACAGAGTCCAACAAAACCCATAAATATCTTAAGCTAAATCCACAAATCACCAAAGCCCCAAAATCTATGTGTAGCTTTACCCAATCTGCCAGTGAGCTACGTAAATGGAACTGCTGCAAGATGCACAATTTCCCCAAAGGGAAACTCCTCCAAACCCCAACGAAATTTCTTCTCCCAACTCCTGACAATAATCAACTTCGATAATCCACAAAGCACCAATTCTCAACCTCTACACAGGAAACAGCCAATAAACCCTGGCGCAAGCCCAAGAAAGAAAATTGGGCCCTTTAAACCTCAACCTGAAAAACTCCCAAGAGAAACTCATCCCTCCCAAAGGATAATTCCTGCAAAATCCCTAGCCTGGAAGACACCAAATGCCAACTCCTCAAATCACCACAAAATCTCCAACTACGTCCTCCAGAAATTTGCGCTCGCTGAAGATACCCTGCAAATAATCCACCAAATTGCCAAATCCTGCTCACAATCTCTCTTCTAGAGTGACACTGGAAGTTCACTGAAGAAGGGTTGGAATTCCCACTTGGAAATTCCTTGTGCTAAACACGACTAGTTGGCTTGGCTAAGCAGCGCAAGCAAACTCTCCAATTCTGAAAATGAAATGCCAATAGAATGATCAAAATGAGGCTCTTCCCTTCCTTTTATAATTGTTGCTCACCCTTTCTTGTGGGCTCCACCAATTCGACCCCCCTTTTTTCTCATCCCCTTTCCTTGTGGTTCAATTTGCCTAGGGAGTTTGATTTCTCTTTCTTGTGTAACCCCCACAACTTAATATCACTTTAATTTTTATTTTCTTCCTAAGTTGAGCCTTCCCATTTTCTCCACAATTAAATTAAGCCTCCACAACCCACCTTTCCTAATAAGTTTTTGTCAAAATTATTTATTAATCGCCAAAATTGCAAAATTGAGTATTTCCTTAGCAAAATTTTACTTGGGGAAATGACATGTTTGTATTTGAGCTTTTGATATGGATTATGGGTTGACCTAGAAGAAAGAGAAGTTTCGATCATGATATTGTTCCCTCACCTTAAATGGGGGTTAATATTCAATACTAGTCTAGTGGGACCCCCCCAATGGCCCTATGAGTATAGGAGGAGCACTACTCGAGAAGCCTCGATTGGGATAACGTGTTCCATCTATTCCTATTCCATACTTAACACTTTCCATCTTACATTACAAGCCCATACTCCACCATTCTTTGGGTTCAACTGACCATTGGTTCTCTGGGATTTGGCACCCATACATCCACATACTTGGGTAGGGCCCAAAATTTTGCCCGGGGAGGTTGATGCAACTAAAGGAAAAGGAAAAGGCATGTTGTGGCCACAAAATAAAATAAAAGAATATCAAAATGCAAAAGACGGTCAGGACATGGACATTAGCACGTGGGCAAAAGCCTAGCATGAGCTTTGCCTCACTAATTATGGCCATCACCAGTTCCTGGGCACATATTGCTCCATTACATCATAAAAATGAACCCTTGCATGTCCCAAACCCTGATGGGCAATGAGGTACTTCATCATTAAGTGGTAATACAATTGCTATACATCATTCAAAGCAAGCTCTAACCCTTTGAGCCATGAGCAGTAATACAAAGAAAAATCAAGACAAAGTAAAAGGTGCACAAGAGGGGTGGAAAAACAAAGGTTGAGTTGGTAATTCGTGTATCCAGGATTGCTCCCTCCTCACATATTTACACTCAAGTTGTCGATCACCCATCATGTTGATCCCTTTAAGCATGGCACTTGGCCATGAAGTCTTCTCCCCTTTGTATCATTATTATTCACAAACACCTATCAATTGAAGAGTGGAATAAGGAAATGTTACTTCCCCTTAAGTACCAGAAACACCTAATAGGGTTGTCCTTTAGCCACTCCTACCTAGGGAGGAAACACCATTGTGAGTTCAAAGCATTAACTTTAGGGAGAGAAGCCTTATTTGAAGTACTAAATAGCCCTTTACATTCAAGCTTGGTTCACTTAGATACAAAATTTGATTATTGTCCCTAATGACTGGTTGCTTTCACTAAAAATTATGTTGTGATTGTCAAGTGGTTCAGTAGCCCATGACCTAGGCACCTTACCCACAAGTACCTAGGCCCCAGAGAAGCATATTGACACCCCACAAGTAAATCATTGAGAGCCTTGGATCTACGAGCAATAGTAGCACATCATACCTATCCCTGGGCACCTATTGCACCCAAGGCATTCTGCCACTTTTCACAGCGTTTGATGATTCCTCAAGATGATACACCTGGACCCAACATGCCCCTAGGTCAACCTAACACCATATGAGGGATGGCGATTGATTCAAGGCCCAAATGAGGATTATATAACCTTCTGAGACATGGGAGGGCTAGTAGCATGCGAAAAGCCCTCAATGTTGGAGCAAGGAGGGACATTGAGTAGTTGGAGACCCAGAAGACCACCTTTTCGTAAGCAAAGTGGGTTTTTGGGACCACGGAAGGATATTGATGGAGATTTAACGTCCAACCCTCAAATGATGATTTTTAGAGGCTTCTACACCACACTTGGCACCCAAAAGCCTCAACACATGCCACATGGAGCTCATTTATTGGATAATGTCAGCCTTTTGAGGCCTCACGACTCACACGTGTGGGCTCTTATTTGATTTATTATTTAAGCTAGATGGGTTGGATTGTAACCCAATGCATCATTATGATTTTACTTGTCTCTTAGAGGCTTTTAGACTAAAATTTAGACTCGTCCTCCTCATATAAAAAAAGGAGAGGATCTTTTCATTTTTCATCATCATCACTTGTGAATTCGACCTCTCTACTTCAGAATTTCAACCTCTTTTCCTATTGGAGAGAGGTGATCTATGGAGCAAATCGTGTCTTGGAGCTATTGTCTTGTATTTGGAGAACTTCCCTCGGATCAATGATTGGATTGTACATGCATATTGTCTTGTATGTGCCTTTTATTTGAAAATTTATGCTTTCATGTCTAATGTATGGAATATATTGGTGATCTAGGTTAAATATTGTGCCCTATATTTGTTGACTATCAAATTTATGGAAGCTAGGTCATATTATTGCATGCATTACTCATTGTATGATATGTGAATGGCAATCCCCTTGGTGATCTTTCATTTGCTCTCCAAAGTTAATTTTGGTCCCTCACAAAGGTAATAGTTATGGTTTTGATGTTAGGGCATCAAAATACCCTTACTCCTTTGCAAGTTTTAGCCAACCTAAAGAATCCATAGACTCCATCAACCCTAGGACTAGGCATCAGCCATCCTTTGATGTTGATCAAGTCAATTTTCATCCATAAATTTTACCTTTTTCTCTCTTACCTAATTCAACTCTCTTAAGGCCAAGCAGCTAGCTAGGTCCTAATACAAATTGACAAGGAGGAATTTTGGGTCTTGGAAACTCTAAACATTGAGGGTTAAGTAGTTGCCACAAAATCATTTCCTTTGGTGGGCATTCATTCCAATTTCATCCATAATTTCTCTTGCCATAGTCATTTTCCCTAGGATAGACCCTAGTTTGGTTACAGCTTCAACTTGCGGGCTTCTTGAGGGTTTCATGTGCCATAACCTTGTTGGAATACATTGTGGGAACCCTTTTCTTCGCATCTAGACATTTGGTCATTCCAATTATTAGATTAATTCTTGAAACACAAATAAACCAATCTATGAGCTACTTGAAACATCTTCTTTGTGCTTTTTGACCAAAAGAATGGGGCTTCAACCTTCAAAGAGGCATATCTCCTCAACCATGAGGAGGTGAGATGTGCCACCTATCGTTAGAATCAGCTTGATGAGGATATTCAAATGAAGACAATCTTAATCCCAATAACCTTGACCTTCCTTGTTAGCTTTGTCATTGAAAGCGGGGCTTCTTCTAGATGTTGCTTGGGTTGACATCAATAACAACCAAATTCCAATTATTAAATTAATTCTTCAAACACAAATAAACCAATCTGAGTTGCTTGAAACATATTCTTTGGAGACCACAAGAATGGGGCTTCAACCTTCAAAGAGGCATACCTCCTCAACCAAGAGGACTTGTGAGACGCGCCACCTATTGTTAGAATCGGCTTGAGGACCATCAAATGAAGATTATCTTCAGCCCAAGAACCTTGACCATCCTTGTCATATTTGTCATTGAAAGTGAGGCTTCTTCTGGCCACTGCTTGGGTTGACATCAATAACAACCAAATTTCAACACCTTCCCCATTTGGGGAAAGTGTTCATCTGATGCTTGAGTGGTTTTCATGATTAAATAAAATAGAGTAGATCAATCAACTTAGTGCATCTAACTTCTTTTTGTAAGCTAATTCCATTTATTTTCGATTTAACTTGCAATTTTCTCACATGTACAATCTAACTTTTCACTTTTTGTACAATCAAATTTAGCTTAATTTCTTTACTTTCTAAATTTATTTTGCATTTCATTCTTAGTCTTAAACAATTTACTTCCAGCGTAATTGGTAGAAATTGTTTTTAGGGGCCCTTCATCCCCTATTGACTACTTACTCTGAGATCTGGGCCCAGGCGAGGGTAAGGTCAATCTTGCAATCCAATTCATTTAATCCTAAGTGATAACCAAATTAAATCTAAAATCAACCAAGACCATTCACTTCATTCATTTTGCAATTGTGGCTCTTGAAGGTTTGTTACATTTTCTTTTATACTTGACAAAGTTCATCTATCTTGAGGCAATTGTCATCTATTTCAAGTACACGTATACTATTTGTTGAGCATCTTGATTTCAAATCTTAACATTTCCAAGAATTTTCATTGTTGTATATGCTTATAATCTCTGCAACATTTACTTTCTAAAGTGTTTATCTTGTGAGCATCTATCTTCCAAGCAATTTAGTTTCCAAGCCTTACGTTCAAGTTTATCTTTTGCACTTGGATTATTTGCTTGCAAGTACTTACATTCGACACTAGTATCTTTTTCTTTATCTCGCAATATCTATACTTATGGATGTTTATGTTCATGGAATAAATCGATGTGTCTTGAATTCTTATGTCACTTATACATAAGTTGAATTGTATCTTGGTTATATTCACTAACTCCTAGAACTTAACTTGTTAGCATTAATTAGTTAAGTCTTAGTTATTTTAGTAGGGTCCACCCCCTTTGCTTCGACTAAAAGTAAGCCTAGACGAAGGAGTTGAAAATTGAGTGATAGCCTCAACTTAAAACTTGCCCCCAAAGCCACAACAAGTGGAGTTAAATATTTTGTCCACGATAATCCCAAGTGTGGATTAAGGTGGGAACATTTTTTCCGTTGTTGCTAGGGATAAATCTTTTTAAACCCAGAATACAACTTATTGCTTCTTGACTTTTGGTTTTTGCTTTGTTTTATGCATGATTGGTTTTTAAAGATTGGTTGTCCAAGTGATGACTCCACTGAATCAAAACATTGCAAGGTGCTCTACTAGGAGAAACCGAAGTAGCTTGCTTGGCCCCGTTCTTGAACTTGAGAGGGTTTATAGAAAGAGGTTAAAAAAACTCTCTTCTAGTAGACTTCTTACTAACCTAAGGAATTTCAGCTTATGTGTGAGCAAGTGGTTCACCAACCACAACCATGAAGACATGAAGATGAAATTGTTTGTATTATCCTTGGAAGGAGATGGCTTGGACTAGTTTTTAAAACAAAATGACAACAGCTTCACAAACTTCGCACAGGCTTTATGTTAATTTTAGATAACAATGGTATGTTCTATGCTTAAGAGCAATTTACTTCAATTTTTCTTATTAGCCCAATATCAATTTCCAGATTAGCAATCACATTAACAATATAGTAAATGCAAATAGAACATAAATAATAAGCAAAAGACAAACCAAGACAAGAGGACACAATATTTGGTGGATGTCGGGGAAAAACCCCAATGTGGGGAAAACCCATTGATAAAATCTTCTTATTTTTCTTCAAAATTTCGAGAGAGAGAGAGAGAGAGAGAGTACAATATACAAAATTTAATTGCCCAAACACTGTCAAAATTGTCCAGTCAAACTGCAATCAACAGGATGCCCTAACCAGAAAGTCAGCGTTGGTCAAACCAACAGAAATTTCCCTCCAATTCAGCTCGGTCAAACCCAGTCAACTCGACCTCCAAAGATAGTCTGAATCAGCCCAAAACAGTCCTAAAAAATCTAGTCAAACTCGGTCAACACAGTCAACTTCTGTGGTCAAAGGGCGGCAATCAATGTTGGTCAAACTGCCCATAAAATCTCGGTTTCTGTGACAGAATATGCGACCTGCCCAAACAGAAATTCTCCCACAAAAATCGCAGTCAAATGAAGTCAAACACTGCCCAATCAAAGCTGGCTGTAACTCAGTCAACGCAGAGAACAAAAATACACTGCCCAAAAAATCTCGATTTTTGTTCCAGAATATGCGCCCTACCCAAACAAAAATTCTCCCACAAAAGTCGCAGTCAAATGAAGTCAAACACTACCCAGTCAAAGTTCGTTGCAACTCAATCAACGCAGAGAATAGAAATATCCAATCAACTCTTCACGTGTCGAGAAGAACAGGCTGCCTGGAATTCATACGACCCAATCAGATGAAGAGAGAGAAAGATGTGTGATGATGAGTGACCAAATGAGGAAAATGACTCTCTCTCTCTCTCTCTCTCTCTCTCTATATATATAATTATATATATATAGCGTTTGAGGATGAAGAGACACGTCTATTGGGCTTCATGAGCCTACATTAGACTTCTCGCTGACCTTAACAATTTGTCCATAGAAGAAATAAATTCATAATTCCATTTATACTTGTCAGAATGAGATGATCTTTAGATCAATCCTGCACCTCTCGGAAAGAGGAATCTAATAAAAAATATCATCTCCATCATATGATCTGTCCAAGGTGGAGTTTGGCCCTAGTTGCCAATTTTAACACTCCCTCTCAACCAGGGAGAACTCCACCTGCCAAACCATTTGACAATCTATACCATCTCTGTCATCCTTGCTCTGCTCTGCTCTACTGAACCATGAAAAAATAATGAAGAAAAAATGATCAAGAGTGTACCATAACACTCTCCACTGACCCGAAGCCAGTCTCCATTGATCCCAGATCAATATCAAACATCCTAGCATAGGGAGTACGGTAGTACACGATGCATCCATCAGTAGTACTATGGTCCCTATCCTCATTTCCCTACTCATTGGCTAGATGAGAGGTACTTCCCATGAGTCTTGGATTGCATGGGTAGGATGTATCGGCAAGAGAAGGTGAACCACTCATCCTGCTCATATGCCATAGGAGAAGGTGAACCACTCATCCTATGCATATATCAACCATCATGGGGTATCACAGGGCAAGGTGAACCACTCACCCTATGGTTGATCATAGCTCCAAGAAGTACCCCCAAGTCCCCCAAAGCTCCCAGAGCTCAATATCTAACTCAAACGGGACCCTCATAAGAGGGTCTCTCCACGACTCCAAATCGTTCACGGAAGGTTAAGAATTTAACCTTCCCCAGGGGCTTCGTAAGAATATTTGCGACCTATTCATCAGTCCCAATGTGATGGAGCCTTATTGCTCCCCATTGTACCATATCCTGGATAAAGTGGTACCTGATATCAATATGCTTGGAGCAATCATGAAACACAGGATTCTTAGAAAGACGAATCCCACTTTGGTTGTCACAGTAGATCACGGTGGTATCCAGCACATGCCCAAACAACTCACTAAAGAGCTTCCTTAACCAAACAACTTCATAAGAGGTCATACTAGCAGCAATATATTTGGCCCAGACGATTTTTGCTTCCTACTCATCCAAGATATCGAACCAAAACCTAGTGAGAAGCAACATCCAGATGTGCTCTTGCGATCCACCACACTGCTTGCCCAGTCAGCATCAAAATAACCATGGAGCCTCAAATTCTCGGCAGTGTATCTCAGTCCATAAGTGATTGTGCCCCAAAGATATCTCAAGAGATTCTTGGTAGCAATCCAATGTATGTGATGAGGCTCGACCATAAATTGACTCAATGTATTCACTGCAAAGCATATGTCCGAACGGAGTTTACCAAAAACATCAAGACCCCCACGAGTTGACAATACTCAGAAGGATTTCCCAAATCGGGCCCAGCAACACTTCCACATAACTTCTTGAAGTTGAGTTCCATCGGAGTAGTCAAGGACTTACAATCCACCATCCCAAATCTTTCAAGTAGCTTCACAATGTATTGTCCTTGGGAAAAGAAAATATCACCTGGCTTTTGCCAGGCCTTCAAGCCTATGAAGTAGTGCATCAATCCTAGGTCCTTCATCTCGAATTCGGAAGCCAACTCCCTCTTGCATTGATAAATAAGAGGGTTTGCACCTGTCAGAAAGAGATTGTCCACATAGAGTACCAAGATGAGAGGTCTATCATTTTCAATCTTAAAGTAAAGGTTCAGATCAACTTCACTTCTGGTAAAACCCAACTTCATCAGATACCTGTTGATCCTCTCATACCAAGCCTAGGCAGCTTGCTTCAACCCATAGAGGGCTTATTTCAACCTACATACATGTGTCTCCCGCTCTTGAACTTCGAACCCCTCGGGTTGTTCAACATAGACTTCCTCCTTAAGTGAGCCATGTAAGAAGGCGGTCTTGACATCCATTTGATGTAAATTCCATCCTTGAGAGGCAGCAAGGGCAATGAAAGAATGGATGGTTGTATATCGGGCAACAGGTGCAAATATTTCATCACAGTCCACACCTGCCTTTTGAGAAAAGCCTCAAGCAACAAACATGGCCTTGAACTTTTCAGCACTTATATCAACTCCATGCTTGATCTTGTAGAGCCATTTCGAGGTGACAACAGATTTGTCCTTAGGTCTAGGGACCACATCCCAGACATCATTCTTCATAACTAACTCATACTCTTTGTTCATAGCATCCTTCCAAACTTGGTGCTTCACAGCTTCTTCGAATGTGCAAGGCTCAGTTTGAACAATGGTGCTCATGGCAGCTAGGTACCCTTGGTACCTATTCGACTTCTTACGTTCACGAAATGTCCCTCGAGGTGCAATATGTCTCTCGACGTCTTCAAGAGTCCCTAAGCCATGAGGGTTTCCTTTTTTATGAGGGCTCATGAGGAGGTGGATCAATGGGATCCATTGATTCTTCAACATCAGGCATCGGCTCATCCTGTTGTTCTCCCTGTTTTCTTGTATCTGCTTCTTTGTCCTTCCTTGGAATAGGGAGGTTCCTAATTTTCCCAAGAGCGACATCTTCATCGAAGCTGACATCATGACTTATCCCACTTCTCTTTGACCAGGCACATAGATTTTATATGTAGCCCGTTGAAGTTTCATTGTAGCCCCAAATGTTCCTTTCTTCCCAAACGCATCCAATTTGCTTCTCTTTTCTTTCAGCCCATGAAAATATACAGGGCTACCAATAATTCTAAAATGCGAAACATTAGGTTTCTTACCAGTGAAAACTTCTTTGGGAGTTTTGGAGTCCAATGCTTGATGAGGGCATCTATTTTGAACATACATTGCAGTGTTGGCAGCTTCTCCCCATAGGAACTTCGAAAGGCTTTGATCATGAAGCATGGCACAGGTGACTTCTATAATGGAACGATTCTTTCTTTTAGCAACTCCATTTTGCTCATGAGTATATGTGGTAGTAGTCTCCCTCTTAATGCCAACGTCTCTACAATAGTTATTGAACTCATTTGATTCATATTCGATTCCATTATCGGTCCTCAATATTTTGATCTTCTTCCTTGTTTGATTTTCAACCAAGCCTTTAAAAGAGCGGAACCATGTGAACACTTCGTCCTTCTTCTCCAAGAAATAAATCCAAGTTTTGCGAGAGAAGTCATCCACAAAGATAGCATAATATAAATATCCTCCCAAAGATGTCACATGCAACATACCAGATAGATCAGAATGAACAAATTGCAAAATATCAATAGTCTTGCTATCACTTGAGAGGAACAGTCCCCTTGTATGTTTTCCTTCAGCACATCCCTGACAAACACCTTCATGTTCTACTTTAAATTTGGGCATACCTATCACCATCTTCCTTGCATCGGATAGGGCCTTATAATGTAGATGAGGAAACCTCCTGTGCCATAATCCGGATTGAAGAGATGTGTGGCAAGACATAGCTCTCAATGGACTTCCTCTAACTTGATATAGGCTATCAACCCTGAATCCAAGAGTAGATGCTTCTTTGAAATTTCTTTTACAAACACATACCTTTCCATCAATGAATGCCACCTTGAATCCTTTGTCTTCCATCGTCGAGATAGATACCAGGTTCTTCTTTAGATCAAATACATATAGTACTTCTTGTAGATGAATTGTGTTACCTTGATTCAAATGAAGAGTAACTTTCCCAACTTCTTTCACGGGATAGGTGACATTGTCTCCGAGAATGATTTCCAAATTTGTATAATTTTCTATCATATTTGAAAGAGCTTCCTTATACCTAGTGAAATGCCTTGAGGCACCACTATCAATCAACCAATTTCCCAAGGCATCCAAAGGAGAGGCAGTAGAGAGGGCAGACATAAAATAATATTATTTTTGCTTGTTATCTACAACATTAGATTCATCATACCTGGAGTTTCTTGATCTTCTAGGAGGTCGACCATTTCCATGTTGAGTAGCGGGAGCATTCCTTTTTCCCTTGTTGTTGAACCTGTCATTCCTTTGATTGTTGTTGCCCCTAAAATTGTTGCAGTTGTTGTTGTCATTATCCCGAGGTGTATCCCTTTTATTAGGACACTCCCTAGCATAGCGGTCAAACCTATTACGAATGAAGCATCTACCCTTTCTTCCATCTTTGAATCTCGATCTTCCTTGACATTGTTTCTTTGAACCTGCATTATTCTTTCTTTTAGCATGAGCGGAGAATGCAATAGGATCATTCCTATTTGAAGGCATGTCTCTCTATCATCCTTGTTTCTTCTTGAGTACATCTAGTCAACAATTCATCAAAACCTGGAATCCAGTCATTGTTGAGGATAGTAGTGTTGAACACATCCCATTCACGAGGGAGACCTCCAAGGGCAATGAGAGTGAACTCCCTGTCAACAATAACTTCTCCAATTTTAAGAAGATCATTTTTTATTTCAGTAATCCTCATGAAGTAGGATTGGATATCTTCTCCTCTTCCCTTCTTTATGTCCTTCAACTTGTTCTTGAGAAAGAGGACTTGGTTTGCATTGCTAGCTTTGAACATGCTAACCAACTTGTCATACATCTCCTTAGATGTGTTCAAACTGGAGATGTAAGCAACTAAATGCTTATGAATAGAATCCCTGATGATCTTCTTAACTTTGACTTCACCTTTCTTGTACTTTGTCTTAGCAGTAGCTAGTGCATTTGAAGGAGGTTCAGTGATCTTCCCCTGCACATAGTCCATAGCATCATGCTCTTCCAAAGTCAAGTCAATAGACATCTTCCATGCATGATAATCAAACTTATCATTGAGCTTGTCATTAGATTTGAAGTAAGACGAGGAGGCCATTGAATCTTGTCCTTGTCCAACAAATGTTAGTGATTGCTCTTCTCACTCTTGCTTGGGCTTTGTCTTCACCTCAGCTCTGATTCCATGTTAATTTTAGATAACAATGGTATGTTCGATGCTTAAGAGCAATTTACTTCAATTTTTCTTATTAGCCCAATATCAATTTCCAGATTAGCAATCACATTAACATGAAAGTAAATGCAGATAGAACATAAATAATAAGCATGCCAAGACAAGAAGACACAATGTTTGGCAGATGTCGAGGAAAAACCCCAATGTCGGGAAAACCCTTTGATCAAATCTTCTTATTATTCTTCAAAAGTTCAGCATTGAGAGAGAGTACAACATACAAAATTTACTTGCCCAAACACTGTCAAAATTGTCCAATCAAACTGCAATCAACAAGATGCCCTAACCAAAAAGTCAGCGTTGGTCAAACCATCAAAAATTCTCCTTCAATTCGACTCGGTCAAATTGTTAGGCCCCTATACTACTAGAGTAACCCCTTATTATTATTAGTACAACCCCCTTATTATATTGATGTACCCATGTAGTGCTCATATTGTTACTATTGTGCCCCATAGAAGCCCACTTTTGTTATTATTGTGCCCTTACATTATTATTGTTATGTCGGCTCTGATTACATTATGACCCCTTAGACTCCTATATATAGAAAGGAGGTATTTTCATTTGTATCATCAAAGAATCATTCATTTGTGTAATGTAAAGGAGGTTGCCCCCTCAAGGAGGCTGAATTCTAAGGCGTTGATCTATCTTTTCTATCTTTTTATGAGCTGGTTTCATAACACAAACCCAGTCAACTTGACCTCCAAAGATTGTCCAAATCAGCCCAAAACAGTGTTGAAAAATCTAGTCAAACTTGGTCAAACCTAGTCAACGCACAGTCAACTTCTACGGTCAAAGGGCTGCAGTCACCCAGAAAATCTCAGTTTATGTGCCAAAATATACAGCCAGCTCAAACAGAAATTCTCCCACAAAAATTGCAGTCAAATGAAATCAAACACAGCCTGGTTAACGCTAGTCAAAGCTGGCTACAACTCGATCAACACAGAGAACGGGAATATCCAATCAACTCTTCACATGTGTGGCGAAGAACAAGCTACCAATGCTCTTCCTTGTTCAAATTTCTCCCAAAGATCAGTCAAGAAGGAGATCCTCCATGTCTACAATCTACCCAAAAAATCAACCAAGAGGGACAATTGGTAAATAATCATGAAAAGCTTGAAATCAACCCCCAAAATTCTAGCATGTGTTAGATTTAATTGTCTACAATATTGCCAAATTAAATCCAGTAAACGCTAGTCTGACTTGCCTAAGAAAACCAAGTAAACTTGGTCCCTTCTTAGACAATATATGACTGTTGTTATAACAATATAGGAAGCCAAATGCTTGATTTTTGCAAGAAGAGCTCTAGTAAAGTGACCAAAAGTTTTTTATTTGAGTGATGGAAGGGAAAAAGGAGTTCAAGGCTTTTGGAAACCCCCTTTTGATCTCTTATTTTGAATCCTTTGGATGGTCCCTAGTAAACTTGAGCTCTGTGTTCCTTCACTAGCTTGGAGGTGGCCAAAAACATCCCCAACTCCAAGACTCTTGGTAACCTGCATTAGAATAACCACAACCTTGCAATACAAAGATTAACATCAAGGGAGCTTGTGTTGAAGAATGTAACTAGGTTTGGTCTTCATAAATTGTATTTGAGTGGATTTTGCAACTTGAAGAGTTGGGGCACCAAATACCAATTAGTTGTTAAACCAATAGCCTCTTACCTTGTAATCCCTTTCAAAGGGGCTTTCCATTCAAATATTCTTCAAGGATCCTATTATAACCTTGTGAAGGGTTTTTATCCATTTTTATTTTCCCAAGTGGCTTGTTGTAAGTTTTCCATTTAACTTCTATTATAATTGTCCAAGTTGACTTTCATTGTAGCTCTTGAAGAAGATCCTTTTGATCATTTGTAATATTTGGAAGTACTTTATCCCTTTAACAGATTTCATTGTAAGCTCCTCCCAAAATCACTCTTTATCCCTCATTTTATAAGAGGGACCTAATCTAATAAAAGGCAATTTTTGGGGAGTTCAAGGATTTTCCCCTGAGCATCCCCCTTCCCCATTTGGGAATGTGTTAATGTGATGCTTGAGTGGTTTTTTTATTAACTAAACTCAAGGAGAGTAGATCAATCAACTATGTATATCTAATTCCTTTTGCAAGCTATTTCCATTTCTTCATGTCATTCGGTTTATCTTGCAATTTTCTCACTTGTGCAATCTAACTTTTCACTTTATTGTACAATCTAATTTAGCTTAGTTTCTTTACTTGCTAATTTCTTTTGCATTTAATTCTTAGACTTAATCAATTTACCTCCAACTTAACTAGTTGAAGTAGTTTTTAGGGACCCTTCATCCCCTATTGACTCCTTACTCTAAGATTAGGGCTCGTGCAAGGGTAAGCTCTGGGGATCAAGTTACTTTGAAGCTTGTTTGACAACCTTGAAATCCAATTTACTTAATCCTAAGTGATAACCAAATTAAATCTAAAATCAACCAAAAGCATTTCACTCCATTCATTTTGCAATTCTGGTCCTTGAAGATTTGTTTCATTTGTTTTTATACTTTGCAAAGTTCATCTATCTTGAGGCAATTGTCATTTCTTTCAAGTACACATATATCATTTGTTGAGCATCTTGATTTCAAAACTTTACATTTCCAAGTATTTTCATTGTTGTACATGCTTGTCTTTTCTGCCACATTTACTTTCTAAAGTATTTATCTTGTGGGGCATCTATCTTTCAAGCAATTTAGTTTCCAAGCTTTACTCTCAAGTTTATCTTTTGCACTTGTATTCTTTGCTAGCAAGTATTTACATTCAGCACTGGTCTATTTTGCTTTATCTTGCAATATCTATACTTTTGGATGTTTATGTTCATGGAAACAATGAATGTATCTTGAATTCTTACGCTACTTTTACATAAGTTGAATTGTATCTTGGTTATTTTCACTAACTCCTAGAACTTAACTTGTTACAATTAATTAGTTAAGACTTAGTTATTTTAGTAGGGTGTACCCCCTTGGTTTCAACTAGGAGTATGCCTAGATGGAGGAGTTGAGAATTGAGTGACAGTCTCAACTCAAAACTTGCCCACACCAAGGCCACACCAAGTGGAGTTAAATATTTTCTCCACAATAATCCCATGTGTGGATTAAGGCATCAAAACGCCATTAATGTTAAAAAGTGAACTCTATAGCAATGAGCTCATCCTAAATGATATTTGTAACATACCCCCTACCATCACTAGTCCCTACTAAGGATAGAAGGAGGCAATCACTATGCTGACCTGACCTCCAAAGTCCAGTGATGGAATTGGGGTCCAAATTTTCCGATCTTTTTCAACTTCCTCAATATAAAACAGATGACATTATTGCATTTGTCTTGTCGAGACCTTTCCAACAATATAAATTTTTCTTCAATCTGGCTCCCAAATCAAAAGATATTGTTGTTCAAATATTGGCCTATTAGACAATGCCACATCATTCTGGTATGCCATGTGGCACCTACGTGGTGCCCACATGGCTACCAAAGTCATAGCCACATCATTGCCACGTGTCGACACTACCCCAGTTGTCAACCCGTTCATGTCTAGTGTCACATATGCAGGTGCTCCCCTTTCCATGGCTTGCGAAACATGCACATGTATTATCATACAAGGGTTAAACCCCTTCCAACTATATATAAATATCGTGTGGGCCCCCTCACGTTGGAAATAAAATCCTGGGAATTCTCTATGTTGTCCCCCATCAAAATTGTCAGGGAAGATCTTCTGGGGCTATGTGGATCCCTCATGGAACCCTCATCCGACATGTCTCACATCAATCGCTACAATTGTGTGCTCGGCTCCCCCCCATGCCACATTGTCCCAACCCTTTCCTTTCCTTGTGATTCATTCGTAACCGTAATCGTCGAGGTGACTTGGCCTTGTAAACCTTCGGGGTGACGCAAATAGCCAACGAGGCTCCCCCGCTCCAATACAATGTGTCCATTGGCCCTCCTTGCCACGTCCTCCCGGAATAAAATCTTGGGAGTTTCCCACTCAACCTCTTTCGAAATCTCAGGGATTGAGGTGTCGAGATTACATGGAAGTTGCCTCGTCATACTACCACAACCCTCCATCGAAATGTACTCTAAACAATCACGTGTGGTCTGTCCCCCTTCCTCCTATGTGTTGCATTGCTTTACCTTACAACTAGGCATGTGGGCTCCACCACGACCACTTCGGCTTGAGAATAAAACCCCAGCGGGATTGTACACAACACCACGAGAAGTCCCCGTGGTTAGGGTGTCGGGGTGACACCAGCGATCTTTATCGCTACGGTGACATCACACCCTCCACGTGGCTCCACTTTGACAGTGCCATGTGTCACCCAATTACAAGCTACTTGGCCCCACAAAAGCCCCAAAATCAACTGACAAGTGTCCTGCCTACTAGGTTGCCACGTCACTTGCCACGCTGGCCATCCAACTTCTGCTGCAATGGTAAAATTCATTTTTACATTATAGTTTAACTCAAGGTCCTCTGCCCTGGTACACCGAAAGCCTAGCAACAACCCCACTGCACCACGTCGTCCCGACGATTAATTCTCAGCGAAATTATTCAAGCCTCTTCTTGAAACCTCTGAGGTAATTCTTCTAGGAAGCGTGGATGGTGCTAATGCTTCATCAGCATATATGGCTCTGGGCTCCCCTACCTACGTGACCTTAGTCATGGCTCCTAGCCACATGACCTGACTCTGCCTACCTTCTAGCCCCTAGCAAATAAATTTCAACCTATGAACATATACGCTTGGGCCCTGCCTTCAGTGCTTGGTTACAGCACTCGCACACATGGGTTGTCATGACTCAATGCTCGAGCCCTTAATGTCTAAGGGCTCAACCCCTGCTCATATCCATACAAGTACGATACATATAGTGGTAAAGCTCTTTAGAGCTACCCCTCCTAAGCATATTTGTGTGTGCATACACAGTATTCTAACTATCCTCCCAAGCTTACAGGGGCTTCGGCCCAATCCTAAAAACACACACATGTATGTATGTATTCATTCCTCACTTCCCTTCACTTATGCTCGAGGAATTACTGCCCTAACCTGACCATACTACATCTATATAACAGTGATATCTCTCCTGAGTTTTTGACAGAGCTCAGCCTAGCCCATTTAATATATGTGTGTGTGTGTGTGCATATGTATATGTATGTATGGTATATGATTTATAACACATAACGTTATCCTTCTTGAGCTTAGCACTGATAAAATAAAGCATGTAAGTTGAATCTGTTAGTTACATAATAATTGGGACAAAGATATGTCCATCCATTTATACTTAGGCCCATTGAACCAAATTCATGCTCATAACAATTCAAAGATTTACAAGCCTCTTAAGTTGATGATAAGCAAAAAAAACAAGCTCATGAATACATACAAGGATCCATTCCTTTACTCAGAAATTACGTAGGAAAACCATCATTCCTTAAGCATGTAGGAAATCACATTCCACTTTCTATCATAAGCATTAGACAAGCACATCAAACATATGCACAACATTCAATGTACAGAGGCTTGTGTATATATTTATCTTATTTATCTTATTGGGACTTCAACTCTCCACCCAACCTTAGACACACTGCAGCCAAGCCTTTCTTATAGTAGTCACCCCTGAGTAGGATTCTAGAGCTTGAGGATGAGTGCTTAAGGGATTAAACCAATACTACCAGCGAAAACAAGGACTCCAAACGACCATCCACCTCCACCTACCAGCTACTTCATCCAGTGAATATATATCACAAGGAATCTAGAGGTCTGCCTTCTCCACCCTTCAACTACTTCAATAAGAATTGTAACTCTACCATCACAAGCTGAAACAGGATGTCACAAGGCCATAATGCCTTCACCCACCAGCCAACCAGATAAACAAATACATAGGGACTCACCTCCCTCAACTATTCTCAACAGCTTCCACTGTCATGCCACAAGGCTTGATCTTGATCAACTTCATCAAAGGGTCTTTTATAAGCACAGAGATTGACACCTCTAGTCCAAGGGCATGATTTTATTATTGTATGGGAAGGTTCCTTAGTGGAAAACTATTGATAAATCAGTAGGTTCTTCAAACCACAAGCATCCCAATGGTATACCTCAACCTTAAGAAAACCAATACTGTTTAGAGAGTTTTCGGCAAAATCACATAGAGAATAATCTGTCGACGCGTTTCGAACCAACCAGTGTGGTTCATCGTCAGGACAAGATGAAGATCCAATCCAGCTTAGCTTGTTAAATAGTATGTGCAGAGACTCCAACGGCTATATTGCCAATGGCTAATTTTGACCAATAACCTAAGTCAAACCAAAAATAATCTTGTTTCATGGACTTCAGCGCTGAACACGCATCAATCCGAGACCAGAGAGCCGCAGGGAAATTATTTGACAGCTCCAGATGAGCAGCGAGAAGGAGCCTAGGGTCCATTGTTTCACAGAGAATCACATCTCTAAACCAGGAGAGGAATCCTATTATGATATGGGAAGGTTCTTCAGTGGGTAAGCTATTAATAAATCAGTAGGCCTTCAAACCAGAACCTTCTCGGTTGTTTCTTGAATCCTAAGGCAAGCCACTCTTGGTGGCTTCTTCAGCCCTAGACCAGCCACTGCTCATTTACAAAAGGAGGAGAGCTTAATATGCAGATGTGGGAAGGTTCTTCAATGGGCAAGCTACTGATAAATCAGTAGGTTCTTCAGACCCCAAGCTTCCCAGTGGCTTCCTAAGGCAAGCCACACTGGGTGGTTCCTTCAGTCCTCCAGGAACCACAGGAGGATGAGAGTTCAACATGGGAAGGCTCTTTAGCTGGATAACCTACTAATGTGTAAAGAGATCACCTCTCCAAATACTTCATCAGTGAGTCAAGCACCAGAGCTTCAGCCCCAAGGCAACTCTTGGTCGTTCATCAACCCTCACAAATACCTGAGTGTCCCTTCCCAAATCCAGTAGTTTCATCAATCCACAAACTTCCCAATGGGTTCTTCTATCCAAGGCAAACAACTATTGGTGGCTTCATCAGTCCTTAGCAAGCCACTGCTCTCTATCACCCACCAGCAAATCCTCTTGGCTTCTTCAGTTGGTCTGTTTTTCAGTCTGAGTTCTCCCTCTCTATCAAATTTCCTCTTCTTGTTTCCTTCCTCTGTGTGACGAGTTTCTTACTCTCTTTTTCCCCTGTGCTGACTCTACCCCTTCCCAATGGAAGAATGAATGAATGTTACCCTCAGAGCCTCTCAGCCTCCCCTATGTTCCTTCTCTATATGTCATTTTGCTAACGTGTTGCAACCGTATTCTTGGTCTAGTGTAGCATGCATATATTGTTGCCCATCCTCGAGCTCGACCATGGTGGTTTTGTTGTTCTCGAGTGGTGATGGGGATGTTGTTGTGTTAGCTCCTCTCCCCCCACTTTCCTGTTGATTGACATCAATTGTCCCAGTTGCTAATGCAGCCCATCATCCATTAATTTTGTCCTTTCTGCCTTGTGAATTCACTCCATTCACTGATATGATCAGTCCAATTTAAAGCATACCTGCCAACCATTTATGGCTATCATGAAAACAAGTCAAACTTTTCTCAAATCCAAAGCAACCTCCTTTATCAAACTCCAGAATTTGCGTCCTAATTTTCAGCCTTTTTAATTATAATCAAGGCATATGAGATATTTACAATGAAGGGGAATTAACCTTGGGTTGTCACAATATCCATAAATATGTATTGTAGGTTAACACTTCGATTTATAAGGTCAAATCAGAGGTTAATAATGGCTCCATCTAGGAGACAATATCCCCTTGCAAAATTTTTAGAATCTTAGAACTCTAAATGAAGCAAACATGTGAGATAAACATGTGTAACAATAACGCCTCACATGCACTACCTCCAAAGATATGCTAAAGTGACGGTAATCCTGCTCAAGACAACAACAACTTGCACCTTGCAACCCCACCATGCACAAATTCTCCTAATCAAAGAAAGAGTCATTATCGACCATGGGAAAAACCATCTAGTCAAGGACCACTAAGGTTAATCCTTGCTAGACACAAGCTAACCCACCACAAATGCCTGTGGACCCCAAGGTACAAGTACAATCCTATCATTGTGGACAAATCTTCTAATGTAGAACAATAACAACAATCATCTAGAAAAAGCCCAATGATGATGCAAGTTAGAACACTAATAGGGCTTCCAATCACCAAGGTACTCAACTTTCTAAATCAACCCCTAGAGAAAGATGTGTCATAGTGGATGGGGAAGATCGATTGGAAGGAAAGTGATGAAAATTCCCTCCAACCAACACAAAGCATACATGTGCATAATACAAATACTATTGTGATTGAACTTCAAAGTACAGACTCTCAACTCCACTCAGCTTCTTCAGACTCAAGGCAAAATACATTACCAACAAGTGAAGTGACCAAAGGTGAAACTTCAGATCCCAAACTAAGGTTTTCCAGACATAAATGAGTGAAAAAACCATCTAAATAAGACTCGACACTTTCTTCATATGACATGATTTTTTGACCCAATACCAAGGAAACATATGACACAGTAAACTAAAAAACCACCATTTTAAATTGAAAACTAATGACCTATAAACACCCCCAAACTCAACTTTACCAAAACCAAAGCAAATACTAGGAAATCAATCTAAAGTTCATAGAAAATATTGAACTTCAATTTAAGGGAAAAGGAAGGCACAAAACATGACTCAAACTACCTAATAGTTAAAAAGGGAACAATTGAACTAACCTATTCTATTAACTTGATTATTTCTTCTTTGAACTTTTTCTCCTTTTTTGGCATCATCTACTATAGTTCTCATAGATCATCAAAAAAATACCTAAGCACTCATCATAATCAAATGATCAATGTAACAAAGCATGGAGATGAGGAGCCTTGTGCAACCACTCAACATAGTCAAAACATAAATAATCACGCAACAGACCTAGTACGTAATAAGAGTATAAACAAGCATGTAATAGACCTAGTACATAAAGCTCATCTACGTGATGATCTATTGAAATGAAAATATATGTTGATAGTTGATCTCTACATTAATTTGCCAACAAAGGAGAGAACACAAGATCCTTTTGCATTTGTTGCGGAAATAAATCTTACAGATACCATTCATTGCGTCGAGAGGCGCTCTACAACCTAGTATAGGGGAGATGTGTAGATGTAATGTAAGAACGTTTGTCAACATTCTTAAATGTCAACTCAATTAAAGAATAATAAAAAGTTAAAGGTAATATAGAGCCCAATATTGGGGATGAGGGTAAACATTTAAATGTAGTGCTCAATTAATAATAAAAATGTAAAAGCAATAAATAAAAAGTTAAAAGTAATATAAAAGTGTAAACATTTAAATATTGGCTCAATTAATAATAAAAAGTTAAAGTACTAACTAAAAAGTTAGAAGTAAATATAGAGCCTAGTATTCGGGATGAGGGTAAACATTTAAATGTTGGCTCAATTAATAATAAAAAGAAGTCCATAGGGTCTTGGACTGTGATCGGGTGCTCTATTAGGGCACTCCTTGATGTGAAGTCACCAGTTCAATTCCCCACCCCGACTGGGTTGATATATTCGACATGATGAAAAAAAGTTTAAAAATTTGTAAATAAAAAAGAATAATTTGTTATATTTTGATTTTGTTTTTATTAATAAAATTATGAACAATTTTTAGATAAAAGAAAATCATAATATGTAGTAGTTGTAAATTAATATTCATTTTACCTTCTAAATTAAAATAATGATTCCATAACCATATTTAAATTTGATTAATAAGCACATAAAAACTTAATAGTTACAATAAACTTACAATATGACAAGATTCTTAGCCATGGATATTCACCACCACCCTATCATTGATATTATTAACTTGTAAAAAAGCTTTGTTACAATACCATGAGCCAATACCATGGCTTATCAATACCACATGCCCAATATGGCTTATCAATTCCACATGCCCAATAACCATAACTTTTTCGCAATCAGAATATTTTATAACAATCCAACAAGATTCTTAACCTTGGATATTCACCCGCATTTATATTATTAACCTATAAATAGGCTTTGTTACCATGGATATTATTAACTTTGTTACAACACCATGACTTATCAATACCACATGTCCAAAAACCCTAACTTTTCAAAATATTTTATAAATATTTTATTTTTATTTTATAACATAACATAACATTTTTTTAATTAAATTTAAAAGCAAAAAGGCTATAATATTCACCCCACCTTATCATTGATATTATTAACTTGTAAAAAGGCTTTGTTACAATACCATGAGCCAATACCATGGCTTATCAATACCACATGCCCAATAACCATAACTTATTTCACAATCAAAATATTTATAACAATACAACAAGATTCTTAACCTTGGATATTCACCCGCACTTTACCATGGATATTATTAACCTGTAAATAGGCTTTGTTACCTTGGATATTATTAACTATGTTACAATACCATGACTTATCAATACCACATGTCCAAAAACCCTAATTTATTCCACAATCAAAATATTTTATAAATATTTTATTGTAATTTCATTTTATAACATTTTTTTAATTAAATATAATAGCAAAAAGGTTATAATTATTTTTGAGATATATTGAAACCTTCTATCCTCACAACCACTACAAATATTCCCATTGAAATTAAATCAAGGTTTTATAAAATTAAACATGAAAATACTATAGAGATGTGAAATCTATATAACATAAATAATATTATTAAGAACTAGTATAGATCCATCTTAACTAAGAATCCAAGCCATCAGAGCAAGCAAAGTAACTAACAATGATAGACGAAAGATAGCACATGATTCTTTTAAATTTTTCATTACTGAATTTTCTTTGACATGATTGATCCAAAATATAGGTTTAATATTTACAATCGATTGAGTTTTTTTAATTTAGATACCTTCTTAAATGCAATAAAATGGGATCAAATTTAAGAGGGGGGGAAGGGAGAGGGGGGAGAGAGCGAGAGAGAGGAAGGAAGAGAGAGAGGAGGGAGAGAAAAGGAGAGAGGAAGGGAGAGAGAAATGGAATTGGAGGGGGAGAGAGGGAGGAAAGAACAAAGACATAGAGAGATAGAGGTGGAGAGAGAGGGGGAGTAACAAGGGAGGGATGGAACTTAAAGAGTGAGTGAGAGAGGAGAGGAAAAAAGAGAGGGAGAAGGAGAGGAGAGAGATAGTGAGAAAAGGGGAATGTTGATAAATCCAAGGCAACGAGATTAAGTGATTTCTCTTACTTTGATTACTACTTGTGATGTATTTTTACTTAACTTGATTAGCTTCTTCTTTCACTTGATTATTATTAGTGTTCATATCATCAAAACAACTACCAAACAATGAAAGAACAATGAGACAAGAGGAAACAAGATATAAGTTATTAGCAAAGGCCAAAACTTCTCCTCTTGAGAGGAAAACCCACAAGAATTCTTCTCTTCTTATAGAACTTCAAATGATAAATTCCAAGTCCTAAGACCCTTGTCAAAGACACCTCCAAGACCAACTCAATCCTTCCTCCTAGATAAGCTTTCCAGCAACTTCTTTAGCAAACTTGTCCTTAGCAACTTCGACCCTAGCAACTTCTCTAGCGATTTCAACCCCAACAGTTTCTTCTACAACTTCAACTGTTGCAAAAACCCTAGCTCTTGCACGTCTGGGAGAAGATGGTGATTTCTTTCTTCCTTCTTCTTCGCTTGACTTGGTTCTTCCTTCTATGGAACTCAACTTGCAAAGTATACCCTAACTTGACTTATAGCTCTTGCACGTGTGGGAGAAGATGGTGATTTCTTTCTTCCTTCTTCTTTGATTGACTTGGTTCTTCCTTCTATGGAACTCAACTTGAAAAGTATACCCTAGCTTGACTTCTTGTAGCAAGTCTGCAATTTAGTCTAGTTGTTGCAATAGGTGCCCTAATTCTCTCGCACATGTGACCAAAGACAATCCCAAAACTTCGCTTTCTCCTTCTCCTCCTTTGTTAGGTATTCAACTTCTTTTTTCATCCTCTTCTCCTCTTAGATCGAACTTCTTGAGAGTTGATTGGATGATCTTCAAATGAGGTCGAAGTCTCTTATATAAAGGCTTCTTACTAGGTCGAATTGTTGTCTTTAGGCCAACTTGTTCTTTTAATGATGACAAGGTCTTGGAGGGTCTTTGACTCTAATTTTGACTCAAATAATTTTTTCTTTACAATATACAATATGCCCAAGAAGGGTCTTCCATACATGAGAATGACACAAGTGACTTGTTGACTCAATTACAAGCCCTAGAAGCACTCAATGGGTGCTTGACCCATAAATCAAATAACCTTGAGCATGAAACCCATGCCTCAAGAATGACAATAATAATTTTATTTTTCTCTTTATATCAAATACATAGAATCATGATTACACGTGTCATTATGAAGATCAAACCTAGTTACATATTTCAACAGCGAAGAGAGAGGGGGAGACAAAGATGGGGTGAAGAGAGAAAATGGGAGAGGGATGGAGATAGTAATAGAGTTGGAGGGCGGAGAGAGAGACAGAGAGTAATGTGGAAGGAGAGACAAAGAGAAGTGGGAGAGAAAGGAAAAGAAAGGAAGGAAGAGAGAGATGGAGTTCGAGGGGGAGAGAAAGGGAGGGAAGAAGAAAGACATATAGAGAGAACGATGGAAAGAGAGAGGGAGTGACAAGGGAGAGATGGACAGAGAGTGAGGGAGAGGAGAGTGAGAGGAAAGAGGGAGAGAAGGAAAGAGGGAGAGAAAGAGAGAGGGGAAAGAGAGGAGGGAGAGAGAGAGAGATATGGAGAGAGAGTGTGGATATTTAGGGGGTGAGATAGAGAGAAAAAGAAGAGAGACGAAGGGAGATAGAGATATGGTTAGAGGGGGGAGAGAAGGAAGAAGAGAGAGACGGAGTGAGGGAGGGAGGAAGAGAGATAGATATGGAGAGAGAGAGAGAGGTTTTGTTTTTGGGGAGGTGAGATAGAGAGATAAAGGAGAGATGGAGGGAGATATAGATATAGATGGCAAGAGGCAGAGGAAAAAAGAAAGAGACATAGAGAGGGAGGGACAAGCGGAGACAGAGAGAGAGAGGGAAAAAGAGAGAGAGACATAGAAAGGGAGGGATGGGCAGAGAGAGAGAGTTGGGGAGAAAGAGAGATTGGGGAAAGAGAGAGGGAGAGAGAGAGAGAGAGAAGGAGAAAGGGAGGGAGATAGATATAGAGATGGAGGGGGGGAGGGAATAAGAAAGAGACACATAGAGACAAATATAGATATTATATAGTATTATTTAACCAACCTAGATCCATCTTAATCCCGAATCTATCAAACATCGAGAGAGATCAAATCTCTCAAGGTGCAAACCTTTCCTCAAGTTTTGCACTCAAAAAAGAGGTTTGCACCTTGAGAGATTTGATCCCCCTCGGTGCTGGATAGATTTGGGGTTAAGATGGATCTAAGCTTGTACATATCACAATAACCCTAGGTAGTCTCACTTGCAAAGCTCAAAACACACTTGGGAAGCGTCAGAACTACAAATTTTTCTTCTTGTCTGGAAAAAAAATAGCAATTGTTTTTACTCCTCCAACATGTTGTTTAGAAAAAACATTAGTGCTTGCTAGTCCCTTCTTGCTTCAAACATCATCCATCATGAAACAATAACTTCTCTTCATCATTTAAAGCTACTATATTAGCATTCTCAACAAGATTATCGTGAAAAATCACCATTTATGATCCAAATATTTATTCACAAGCGAAGATGAATTTGAAAATAGCATTTGTTCTAAAGAGGAAGAAGGAACATGACAAGCAAAAATTATACTAACAAATTTGTCTTCGAACATGAACATGCAATCATCTATCCTTGTCTTTCCAAACTACAATCTCTAACTCTTCATTAGGTAAATCCATATTGAACATTAATTTGGATTAGCACTTCACTTTGCCCAACTAAACATTATTTTAGATTAGCAGTTCACTTTTCCCAACTAATTAGAACCAACTAAAAGAGCGGCGTACGATAAATCCATTTCTAATGTATCACCCAAAGTGGCTCCTAGAAGAAAGCATGCCCCATGCCTCAAGCACCTCAACTACGACCACATCCATGCATATGATTCTATCAAGGAATGTGACTAGTCAAACTCCCAAATCCTTAATCAATCCCCACACCCTTGACGTTTTTTTAATCCATAACATAAACATTTTGATATGGCCTTCTGATTCTTCATCCCAATTATCTCATCACACCATATGCCATGATGTTGTTGGAGGTGCACGAGTCCAACATACAATTAGCAACACCAAATCACCAATAAGCAATGACACATAGAAAGGCGTATCTTTAGAGTTATCTCCGACATAAATTTGTGGGCAATCCTCTATCACATGAATTGTGTCACTAGCCTCTACTGCATGTAAAGTATCAGTAATGTTCATAACAATAGGGCCATTTGATAGCAAACCTAGTGATTGTGTAATAGTGCATCTCTACCCAAGAACCTTAAACAAGTCAACTAGATGAACAAGGATCCTCACCTTCAATAATTATGGTGCAACATCAAAACTTACTAGTGGATCCAAGAGGTAAAATGGTTTAAAATGGGTGCAACAACCTATGGAACGATCTCAGGAGCTAACTGCTTATTCTGCACTCTATTTTGAAAGATTCCAACTTACTGTCCTTTCCAATGTTGCATTAATCGTTATCGGGATAATATCGGCACGAGGAAAAAATCGGAATTATCGAGAAATAATCGGAAATAATCGTTTGGTACAAAAATATTCAAATTTTTCAATTTTTTTCAATTTTTTTAATATCTAAACCATCTACAACATAAAATATATACATTGACACATAAATATGATAAAAGAACTAATATATAAGATGTTTAATATCATTTCTAGTGCTAAAATCACATATAATATTGAATCATGTCCTGAATAGTAAGTCCTGACTCTTGAGTCCCAACTCAGCCTCAAAATATCAACAAAAAATATAATAATGTATCTTATCATGTCATAATGTCATATACAATAAAATGAAGAAAATAACTAAAGTCTAATCCTATTGATTTCCTCTGTCCCTCTTGCGAGAAAATGCCACAGCTTTCCCTTTCCCTCTAGATATAGATGATGGTGCTGGTGGAGTTGGCAGTGGAATCTACTATGCTCTAGAAGCTGAAGAACTAGAAGTAGGAGCTATAGGAGGTAGACCATGTCCTCTACTGGTGGCGGGGGTAGCCTGGGCAGGTGGTGTCACCTGGAAACATTACAATCTCCCAATCCTGAAATCCTGAAAAACTAATAAGTCTGCTGCATTTTGAATGAAATCTAAAATTCTACTTTCTCCATATGAATTCCAATGAGGCCGGAACCACTCTCAAACATCCTGAGTCATTTCATGGTAATGTTAAAAGTTTAAGTAAAAGGATGAAAATGAAGATTAAGGAGAATGTCAATTTTACTTTAAGAATTTAACATTACCATGAATAGCATATCAATACTAGAGCCTAGACTTGATCATTAAGTTGCCCCACTCAAAAATTATTTGTTTCTTTCAAAAAAATTGCATTTCAAACATTTAACATCCCTTAAAAAACCAAAAAAAAACATTATAAAACATCGTTGTCGAAGACCCCCACGATAATTTCGATTGTTATCGCAATAAATTCGAAATTATCACAATTATTTCAATTTTTCGCAATAAATTCAATAAAAATCGGCAAAAAAAATTCAGCGATTATTTCGTATAATTATCACGATTTTATCGGGACAGCGAAAAAATCGCGATTATTTCAATTTATCGCGATATTATCGCGATTTTCACAACACTGATATTGAGCCTTTCCCATGCCCACTTTTTTTTGAAAGAATGTACACTATCAATGTCAAACCAAGAAACTGGAACCAGACAGAAAACAGAAACAAAACCAAGAAAATCAACCAAAAAATAAATAAAAATTTCAAATATATATATATATGTGTGTGTGTGTGTGTGTGCATTCATGTGGATCCAAATCATTATACACAAATACTCTAGAAACTTTGCATATGACCAAAATAGCACCAAGTGAAATCCATGTCTGAACCAAATTTATCAATAAAAAGGCTCCAAATGGCCTCTAGAGAGGAATAAGCCCAAGAAATTATGAAAATAAACCCTAGAATCAGCTCCAAATCAGTCCAAGAAACTCAGTTCAAAATCTCTCCAAATTAGCGCTTCAATTAGCTCTCTAAATCAGCCCTTCAATCAGTTCTCCAAACCAGCATAAGAAACTCAGCTCAAAAATTCCAAATTGCTCAAATGAATTATTTGAGTGAAATGGAGGGTGGGGACCTCTTTAAATAGCAATAGGCTATGTCACAGGGTTCGGTGAACCTGAAGGTTCAGGTTCGAAATTCGGCGAACCTGAAAAAAAATTCAAATTCGTTTAGGTTCGCCGAACCTAAAATTCGAACCTCAAGTCGAACCTGAACGAACTTGAACCTAAACGAACCTCAACGAACCTGAAGGCAAATTTTAACGAATTTTTTAAGGTTCAATTTTTTTAATGATGCATTGAGAACTTTATTATGAAAGCCATGATAGCTGTTTTATCCTACCTTCATCACTGTAGTCTAGACCATCATGATGACTGTGATCATGCGAGAGTGTATTCCATGACTGCAAGATCATTGTGATCTTTCTTACACCGAGACAGAGAGATCATGTAAAGATAGTGAGGGATCCGAAGATCTTTCCATTACATATATATATATACATTGACTATTAAGAAATAGATCCACCGAGATGAGATACTATTCCTTACTATACTGAGGTCCTTACTGTCTCATTTATTCCGAGACTGTAATGGTTACTGTGGCTCTTTGTTACGCAGGGATTGTATCCTCTGAGAATGATCATTTTTGCAGCTTTGTTATTGTGCCACAATTATATATATATGTGTGTGTGTGTGTGTGTGTGTGTGTGTGAGAGACAACGTCTAACATCAATCTTATTAGGCCGAGAGAGAGGTTCTATCACTGTTGTTCTTTGTCTAGAGTCTAGACTTCTACAGGAGTATCACTAAGGCCTTGATGCCAAGACTGCTATGCGAGATCCATTGACACTGTGCCTTTGTCTTAGATCTTTGCTACTCCATTCAACTGAGATCCTCACAGGTATGTTGAGATTACCAGCTGTGCAATTGTGATATGTCTAGGTAGATTTGTATGCTAAAACAGATATGCCGAGAATGTCTAATCCTTCAATCTTTGCAACATCCATTATACAAGGTTATTCCTACTCCATTAGACCGAGGTCATATATATATATATATATATATATATTATATATATATATATATATATATATATATATATATATATATATATATATAGATTTTATATTGGAAAAATATGTATAGTCGAACCTAATGTCGAACCTCGATTCGAACCTGATCGGAAAATTTGAATTCGAATCGAACTTAATCGTTGTCGAACTCGAACCATGTGACATAGGCAATAGCGGGTGGCTAGGGCTAGATTTAGTGTTTCACCTTTTTTAATTTTATTGATCTTTTTAAATTGAGTATAAGTGGTCCCCGTCATCAATTGTACTGTTACATACAGAACTGGCCGCTTCGGTGCAGCACTGACCCATGACTGGTTTGAAACCTTCAACTAGACCGGTGCAACCCGAGAACCAGTCCAGTGCTGATAACATTGTATGCTATAAACATATACTTGATGATGTGTAATAAGTGAGCCCTTATGTCAAGTTTCATTTGGATATTCCAAGATTGGAGATAAACACAAGTTACAACTGGTCAAGT
This sequence comes from Pinus taeda, assembly GCA_000404065.3. Classification (NCBI taxonomy): domain Eukaryota; kingdom Viridiplantae; phylum Streptophyta; class Pinopsida; order Pinales; family Pinaceae; genus Pinus; species Pinus taeda. Next base: position 28,962 of record APFE031005410.1, on the reverse strand, counting down.
ACTAAAAACATATTAGGTTTTACTCAATAAAACAAAAAAACCTGAGAAAGTGTCATATAATGATGTATTCCCCTACCTGAATATTTTGGTTTAGATAATAATAAATATATTGCAGAAACGAAAATTGAAGGGGAAGATTTAATAGATGGCCAATGGAAAATATTGTACAAGGCTACAAGCCAACCACAGCTATAATACTCATGAGAAAAAATCAAAAACCCCTAAAGTAAAACATCTGTAGAAATATTGGGATTTGGGTGTTAGAAATACTAACAGGGGGATGAATTAGTATTTTGTGATCATTCAACTTTTGTTCAGTTTTTACAAATCATTAATTATACCGGTGATTAATCAGTAGCATACATGTAAACATGCACATATCATGAGCAACAACCATGTACATTATCAATAAACAAGTAACCATCAACAAACACATGAGAACACCATCAAGCACACATAGACACCGGATATTAGGTGGAAAGCCCAACTACGAAAAACCACCGTTGTTGTTGTCTTTGTCTTCTTACTAATATTAAAATTCTTCTTTTACATCTCACATTGGCTCACCACCAGTGCACAAGCTGTTGGAGGCCACCACCTCCAGTAGTTTCTCCAACTACCACTAAAAGGAAGCCACTACTCCCTAATCAAGTTCTTTGGCCACCACTAGAAGGAAGTTACCACTCCCTTAGCAAGTTCTCCAGCTAACACCAGAAGGAAACCACCATTTCCTTACAAAAGGCTCCAACGCTCAGACTCTTGTGGACCTCGTTTCACAATGTTTCATACTAGATCCACCTGCAACAAACTCAAATACAGTAGGCCTTCACAATTTTCAGATTGGGCCCAAATCTCAACTGAATACAAAACCTTTGCAATAACCAATCTACTCACCAAATTGAATACAAAACCTTTGCAATAACCAATCTACTCACAAAACTGAATACAAAAGTAACCCTCTCACTGCATCACAACTCTGCCCTCAACACATCGACTATCAAATGAGACACAGCAACATATTCTTCCACTCATACATCAATCTCCACTAAACATATAAATATCTTTGCACGCAACCTTTCACTCACAATTTGCTCATACAAACTCTCTCAATACCCTAAGCAATCAATACATTACAAAATGTACTATGACTTTCAACAATGTAAATTCAATTCCAGTCCTTTTCACAAACACTAGCATCAATATTCATAAATCAAAACTCTACCTTCAATTACAATCATAGGCTATACCTAATATAAGCTACAGCCTACTACAATCAATGCATTAAACCGAACTATAAGCTTTATGCCCCTATAGAATATTGTGAATATATATGACCTCTGCCATTGAACTCTTCTCCCTGAAAAACACATAGTCAGAGGTACAGAGCTCTGCAATCAATCAATGTCAGCTCTATAAAATGCAATGTTGCATTAATCGTTATCGGGATAATATCGGCGCGAGGAAAAAATCGGAAAAAAATCGGAATTATCAGGAAATAATCGGAAATAATCGGGAAATAATCGTTTGGTACAAAAATATTCAATTTTTTTCATTTTTTTTCAATTTTTTTAATATCTAAACCATCTACAACATAGAATAAATACATTGACACATAAATATGATAAAAGAACTAATATATAAGATGTTTAATATCATTTCTAGTGCTAAAATCACACATAATATTGAATCATGTCCTGAATAGTAAGTCCTGACTCCTGAGTCCCAACTCAGCCTCAAAATATCAACAAAAAATATAATAATGTATCTTATCATGT
>APFE031005410.1:0-26745 GCA_000404065.3 Pinus taeda | reverse complement strand
AGAATTTAACATTACCATGAATAGCATATCAATACTAGGGCCTAGACTTGATCATTAAGCTGCCCCACTCAAAAATTATTTGTTTCTTTCAAAAACAATTGCATTTCAAACATTTAGCATCCCTTACAAAACCAAAAAAACATTATAAAACCTCGTTGTCGGAGACCCCCACGCTAATTTCGATTGTTATCGCGATAAATTCGAATTTATCACGATTATTTCAATTTATCGCGATAAATTCAATAAAAATCGGCAAAAAAAATTCGGCGATTATTTCATATAGTTATCGCGTTTTTATCGGGACAACGAAAAACTCGCGATTATTTCAATTTATCATGATATTATCGCGATTTTCACAACACTGGTCCTTTCCTAGCTACATAAGTCTTACGTTGGGAAGCAACTGATTTGTTAACTGGAAAAATGTCTTGATCAAGAATGGTAAAATATTCGAAGTTTTAGTTTTAATCATACATTTTTAGTTTTATCATGCACTCTTCAGATTAAGGGATCAATACATATTGTTACAAGTGGGCTAAAATCTGTATTTAATGACTAGTATCAAGCTCCTCCTCATCCCTTCCCCAAAAGGCATTCTCAGTAAATTCAGGTAAAAACCCCCAATTTGTGTCAAGCATAATTTTGAGATACCAAGGCGGTTTTACAAGAGTCCTCCCAATGTGCAAGGTTACACCAAGTTGAAAGGGAAGCATCAACAAAATTAGAGGTGGGAGGAGATGGATTTACCCCGACTTTCTTGGCTTTATCCTGTGAATTGTACCCTTTAAGTGGAGGTACATATGGTTTATTTTGAGCTATTGTTAGTTCCACTCTATCTTCATAACCTCGCTAGATAACACCTGCAAATTCTCATTAAATTGTTGTTCAGTCTCATCCGTAAGGACATTCGTTTAAACATTGATCAAGTTTATCAACATGCAAATCAAGACGAAAAGTAGATACCTTATCCTTTTTATCTGATTTTATCCTTTTTTCTATGGACATCACGCGAAATGGGCTTGATAGAAGCAACCCAATCATTCTCTAAAGACAACGCAATAGTGCATGCAGCAGTCCAGTTCGCAGTACAGTCCAGAAGAATGACATAAATCAGCAATAGGATGCTAGGACACAAAATAAGCAACACGAAAATCCTGTGAAGATACAGGTAATATCCCAAAGGAGTAAGGAACCTAGTTCTCGGGGGATTTTTTCGATCAGTACAGCAAACTAAGAAAGCTGCCTTCTTTGGGATTACCAAGAAGATTTCTTCTTTCAGAAGTTACTTTCGCGGAAAGGAAAAAAAAAACAAAACAAAACAAAAAACAAATAGAGTTATTGGGCCTTACAACACTACGAAGCCCCACTGCAAGAAAACAACTACTTGACCTGCTTCTTTGAATTTTTAAGTGTATTTTTCTCTGCAAAGGCCATCTGATTCACAAGTGCCTGACTGCAGAGCATGGAAACACTCAGAAGCACTTTTCATGAAAAATATGACAGTATGCCCATGTTTCAAAAAATGTGTTCGCTTGTGTGTGTTGTGTGTGAGAGAGCGACAAAGAACGAAAACGCGGAACACAAAGAAATACGCACCTTCTGATCTTCTTCAGTGAGGAAATCAAACAATGTCCGATGACTTAAAAACTGTAATAAATCAAGGCACCAATGTCAGACTTATCAACGCCCATATCATCCCAAGATCAACTTTAATTGCCCAAGTTTTAAATATAGCCATTTCTAAAGTCCCTATGTAAATTGAGATTAGGGTCGCAGTTATATATGGATTTGAAACCAGGACCCTTAATTGACAGGGCAGAGAGATCACCCCTGGTAAAAAATGCATAAATTACATACCGCAGTGAGCCAAAAATCAGGTATTGCTTGAGTGGTAGAATTTCTCTTTTCATAAATCGGACGTCGTATCTCATTGTACTTCTGTTCCACCTCCAACACTCTGTCGCTTGCTTCCTCGTTAACCTGATTTAACAATAACCATGAGTATATCTCATAGCCCCTGCTAAATAAAGAGATTATCATATCATATCAAAGTTTTCAGAACAGAAACCCCTGATGTCCTTCACATCGATCTTACTTTCTCAAGCTCGTCCTGAATTTCCTGTAGCTTTTCGATGGCGAGAATGAGGTCTTTGTCTAGATGGTCGTCGTCCACACTCCCCTTCTTGCCTTTGTCCGCCATGCTCAGGTAGGCTCAGGCTCGTCCTCTTCGTCCAACTTCAACTCCAATTCCGCAAAATTTGGCAGGGCTTCAATTGCTGAAGGGGCAATTAACACCTTGACAGTTGGTCTGCCATGCCATGTGATTCTGACTTTGGTGCATACTCAAACGTCATGGAATGCATAGAACACTCATCCGCAAAAATCCTCGAATCCCCTAAACCCTTTGCATACCTGCCGACCTGCTAAGCCAATGACAATAATTACTCACAAAAATTGATATATTTTAACCATGCACCAAAGTCGCAGTGTATCTGGAGTGGTTACCAGGAGAGCCATTTAAAATCTTTGGCTCCAAATTTTTATGCGGTATGTAAATATTCTTTTGTTAACATTATACTTTATAGTCACATTTTTTTGGTTAACATTACACTTTATAATCACATCAGTCGCAGTGTGTCTGGAACAACATGGCTGGGATTCCAGTGGTAGCGCAGCCATTTAAACAGTTTGGGTTAAAAAATTTAGGCGATAAGTAAATATTTTTGGTTTATTCCCCGGTGTAATCTTTTCTTTAAAGGTATTTGATTTTTTCAAATTGGTTTCTCACTTTTGATCTTTTCAAATTGGGTTCTCACCAAGGGTTTAGGCTGGGTTTAATTTAGAAAATGGGCAAAGTGTTTTTTCAAAGTTAATTTTAATTAAATTTATATAGATTTATAGATTTTTAGAAACTCAGATTTAAGTTATTAATTTTATAAAATTTGAGTTTTTTTTAGAGGTTCAAGGTATTATTCTATTTATATATTCAAAAATGTATTTTAAATAACAAAAATTCACAATTTTACTTAAAATTGTATTAACCGATTTTGTTATAAATTAGATTATATCTTACTTGAAATTGTATTAACTGATTTTGTTATAAATTAGACTATATCTTACTTGAAATTGTATTAACGGATTTTGTTATAAATTAGACTATATCGTAAGTGTTCCAATGTTTTTAAGTACTTATTTTATTATAAATTAGACTATGCATCAAGTGTTTTAATGTTTTTAAGTACATGTTTTTATTAATGCCTTGTTTTTTATCTTAGAAAATAATAAAAATTTAAGCATAATTTTGAAAAAAACTGTGGAAATCTTTTAAAGTGATCTAAAGTTTCTTGATAATGTTAAATCCATTTCCAACTATTTGAACACTCCCAAATTTAAATTTCTAGAAAAAAATTCTCACTAAATTTTAACACAAAATTCACTTTCCAAATAAAATTATGACTTTAATTTTAACTTTCAACCTATACTTTTTAAGTTTTAGGAAATTTTTTATGAACTTTATCAAAAATTGCGTTTAAAAAATATTAAAATTATTAGTTAGTGGTTGTGATTAAAAAAAATTGAATTGATTTATACTTTAAAAAAATCTCATTTTATTAACAATCCCATAACCAAGTATGCAGTGGTTATCCCGCGTGGATGGGACGGTCGGTTATTAGCCTCCCCACCCGAGTTCCACCCGCGATACATGTTGGCGTTGTTGTGCAGCTATTGTACTTGTTGGGTTGTTGTTGATGCAACATATGTTCGAATACCCCGTTGTAAATAAATTGTACCATGATGTAATATATACAACTTCTTCAAAGGGGATTTCCCCTCTTAAAAAAAAAAACAAACAAAATAAACAAACAAACAAATAAACAAAACAAAAACAAAAACAAAACAAAAAAACAAAAGCAAACATTTTGATAGCAAATTGTCGAATTGTCGAATAGAACATTTAAATTTCTCCCTTGTATATCTCTTTTATGAGAAAATATGCAAGATTGTAATTATTATTAACCCAGTAAAATATGGTAAAAATAATAATATCAATTGTATAGGTAAGGATGGCAAAAATATGTACCTTCTACTACCATGTGACAATAACACCAAAAACATACATTGGTACTATATGTATCATTGATATTATAATATGTGGTGCAATAACGTTGCTAACTGAGATGATGTGTCTTATGCGACCTGCTAAGCCTAAATATGGTTTAGGGTTCCTTGAGCAAGCAAATGGCCTCATACCATAATGTAGATTTCACCCAGTCCCTGATGACTGCAAAAAACCTTATGTAATGGAGATGCACAAATTCTTTTCTCTCATGGATGGATGTCTGAAGTCTGAAATTAGTGCAAAATGGATGAAAGCAGTGCTTAATTGGGATTTGTTCACCAATCCCCAGGCAGAAGAATTTGATAGAAATTATACTCCCAAAAAGAAAAAAGAATTGGTTGAAGATTGGAAACATTCTATGGAAGTAAATAATACATGGATATCTTTTTATTCTTGGAAAGATAATATTTCTCCATTAAATGTTTTTACTGGTTCTTCATCAAACACTTCAGCAAATAAACATGCTTGGACTGCATTAGATGGAAGTAAAGTTGAAATTCCTGCAACATTTTCTCCCTTCAAAGGAATTGTTATTGGAGAAAACCAAAATGCAGCTAAAGCCATCACACTTGTGTAGAAAGATGACAATGCCTTAAGCATTGATGGAATAATACAGAAGGCCAGTGAACAGTTGAATTGGACAAACAATGGAATTAAAGGCTTAGAATCAATGCAGCCAAATCAGCAGAGGTCAAAGAACAAATTGATATTGTTCAAGTGTCAATTAATGATGTAAATAGATGTTTGAATAATGTACAGTATGATTCTTCAGTTATTCGATCATATGCTAAAGAATCTTTATCAAAAATTGAAGGAGTAGAAGAAAAATTAGCTGATCATTTTGATGCAACTAAAAGTCTTATTTCTGGTCTAACAAGCAAAGTTGAAAAAATGAACATTTAAAAAACAGAAAGACCAGTTCCAAACTCCTTTCTTGTCAAAAGAAGTATAAAGATTCAGGATCGTGTCAAGCCTGTCAACAGGTTTCTAGCATTGTTTCCTAAGGAAGTACCCACATCTTCAGAATCTGAGGCTACAGAAAAAGTAACCATTGCATCCTTATTTAAGCATGAAGAAGAAAAAGAAAAAGAACAGAAAGATCTTGATACACAGATCTTTCCCATTTATGAACCTCTTGAGCATAGGTTCAATAAGTATCCAGCACCTGATATTGAAGGTAAAGGTAAACTTCTTGAAGCCCGTACCTTTTTCCCGGAGTCCCACAGAGAGTGAAACATTGACAACATGAGTGTTGGTCAAATCAGACAAATGATTGATATGATGTATACAGAGTATAAGCTTATGTATCTGAGAGGGAAAAGTGAGATTGATGCTTGCAGGACCGTCATTCAGTGTTTTACAGGAACACTCCTCAGGTGGTGGGAGACAGAGTCATCTTCAAAGCTCATTGCAAAAATGGAAGAAGAAGTTCTTAAAGATGAAAATGGAGATGTCATACACAATCCTGATGGCACTACTACCAGCAATATGATAGGAGCATTAACATCAATGATCCTAGAACATTGGTGTGGTAGCGAAACAGAAATTGCAGATAAAAATGAAGTTATTCTTATGAATCTGAAGTGCCACAAAATGTCCCAATTTGAAGACTTCCACAGAGATTGGATGCAGAGAATTTATGAAGTCAGAGATTCAAAAAACTTGTTGTGGAAACAAGTTTACCTTGCAGCTCTGCCATCCAGGTTCGTAGACTACATCCGACTACAAGAAGTCTTCCAATTACCTTTTGAGTCTTATACATGGGGAGAAATTTATGCCCATATTACAAAGACACTGGTAAGTCTTTGTACCAGCTCAAAAGTCAATAAATCTCTAGAAAAACTTTCCAGATTACTAGATAAGAAGTCCATTTGCAATAAGTATGGACTGACAGCAGATGATCCTTTGGTGAAAAGGAGAAAGGCAAAGAAAAGTGCAAAAAGAGAATTCAAATAAACATTCTACAAAAATCGTAGAAATTATCCAAAGGATAGAAGGAAATACCCTAAGCAAACCTGAGGTCAAACCTCCAGAAGAAAAAGGGATATTATGAATATGTTCCAAGAACACATCATTACAATCCTTCAAATATTCATCTGCATTCTGCAAAACAAGAGAAATGGAATAATATTACTTGTTGGCTATGTGGACAGAATGGACATACATCTTCCAGATGTCCAAAAGGTGAAGCTTCAAAAAGAAACAGAGGCAAGAAATCAGAAGCCTTTGTTCAGAAAGGGAAACAAGTCAAGTAGGAAGGAAGAGGACCAATGCAGTGCATGAAATGTGGTTCTCACACACATAAGACAGAACGTTGCCCCAATGTTGTGATCAGAGAACTAGCTCAGCAGCACCAGATTGAAGAATCTTCTTATGATTCTTTCAGTTCTTCTTCTACATAAGAGCTACAAGCTCATATATAGCAATATTCAGATTCTGATTCTTCAGAGTGTTTATGTTCTGAATCTGAAGAATGTGCCTGTCAAGTTCACTATGATTCTGATTCAGAATCTTATAGTGACTCTAGTGAAGAAGGGGAGAAAATCAAACCCCGGAAAGAAAAAGTTCTTATGGGCGCTACTGAAGAAGATGAATTGAAGATTCTATCCCAGATACGAGCCATGGAGGATGGAGAAATGAAAAATCGCCTGACTGAAGCATTCATGGATCAACTAAAAACCAGCGCTTCAAAGAATTCAGGTAAGAAGTCTTTATTTATTGATGCTTCATATGAAAGAAATACAAAATCATTTCAAAGGCATCAACAAAAACCTGACAGAGTGAGACAACTCACTCTAGGAGAAGTGAGTCATGAGATTCACAATCTCAAAACAGAAATTTCTACAATGAAATCTCAGATTGCAGAATTGAAGAAACGAAAACAGGTGGCCAAAGAAGAAGCAGAAAATGATCAGCCATGGGATACTGCTCAATATAACAATAATCAAGAAGTTCAAGTTGCTGAAGGAATTAAAGATCCTAACTTTGGATTTAAAGAAATGAGACTTTTGTTGTGTGTAGAGCATGATTGTTCAGAGGTCTTTGTTTCAGCCGGATGTATACCCCAGGAAGTTTTGTACACCCGTCTAGGCGGGGGGGTGCGGGCCCCCCGCAGGGTCCGGGGCTCGGGGCAGCGCCCCGAAGTAAAAACAGATGTAAATTTGCCTTGTAAAAAGTATAGTATTTTCTATTCAATTTAGCCGTTCATTAGGCGGATGATTATGACGGTAGACTTATGTTTAGTTTAGGGTTTTTTGCCCTAGAAGGCAACCTCTCTCTTTTTTATGAGGGCAGTACTTGAGTTGGTATAGATGTGTATTTGTGTGAGCGGGAAACAGAGAGGTGAGACTGTGAGAGAAATAGAGGATATTTAGCGGCTTTGCTGTTAGGTTTGTTCTCTTTCTTTGCTGGATAATAGAAAGGAAGGACTAGCTTTCGAGGTGGACGTAGCCCAAACTGGGTGAACCAGATATCTGTGTCTCTCTTGTTTTGTGCATTTTCTGTGTTTATATTTCTGCAATATTTTATGTGTTCCATTGCTCCGTAATATATATAATTTTCTAACAACTTTTAACTATCTCTTATCAGCGACATCATGTCAAAATTGACCTCTGTATCAAAGGGGAAATGTTTGAAATGATTGCGCTTATTGATTTAGGCATAGATATAAATATCCTCAATATAAAGACTATTCCAGCTAAATATTCTATTGCTGCAGAAAGAAGAGTGGTAGGCTTGGGTAACAAAAAGCTTCTATACGAAATACCCAAAGCTTCTCTCTGTTTTGAAAAGCATTGTATTAATCTAAAATTTGTAGTTGCAGACATTCCAATCGATTGCATCCTTGGAAATGTCTTTTTGGCAGCAGTAGAGCCTCATGGTTCACTTAGGCTCAAAGGAGGAAAAGTTGGATATTTCATATTAGTTCCCACATCCAAAGGGACAAGAAAGAGGATTGAGTTACCATACATTTCAAATCCAAGAATTTCCACAATGGTCCAAACTGTGCAAAATTTGGACAGAGCCAAAGCAAGATTGTCAGATCTGAAGACTACACTTAGAATAGAAGAACAGCTCAAACTTCCCCAAGTGAGAAACAAAATTGAAGAGCTAAAAAAGCTAATTGAAGAAGAATGCTGGTCTGAAGAGCCCAATGCTTTGTGGCATAGAAAGCAGCATACATTTGAGCTCCCTTACAAGGAAGGATATGCTGGTAAGCCTTGTAAGAGCTGAGTTATTCCTATGAGTAAGGAATATTGAGATCTCTGTGAAAAAGAGATTCGGCAACTCCTTAACAGAAAATTGATTAGAGAATCAGACAATGCTTGGAACTGTTATGGGTTCTAAGTGAACAAGAGAGATGAGCAGATTAGAGGTATCCCAAGGTTAGTAATTAATTATAAGCCTCTAAATTCAGTCTTAGCAGATGATAGCAGGAGCTAAGATTTTTTCTAAGTAGCTTTACATGATGAAGAGAAGTTATTGTAGTAGCCTTACATGATTAGTAGCTTTACATGATAAAGAGAAGTTATTGTTTCATGATGGATAATGTTTGAAGCAAGAAGGGACTAGCAAGCACTAATGTTTTTTCTAAACAACATGTTGGAGGAGTAAAAACAATTGCTATTTTTTTTCCAGACAAGAAGAAAAATTTGTAGTTCTGACACTTCCTAAGTGTGTTTTGGGTTTTGCAAATGAGACTACATAGGGTTATTGTGATCTGTACAAGCTTAGATCCATCTTAACCCCAAATCTATCCAGCACCGAAGGGGATCAAATCTCTCAAGGTGCAAACCTCTTTTTTGAGTGCAAAACTTGAGGAAAGGTTTGCACCTTGAGAGATTTGATCCCTCTCGATGCTTGATAGATTTGGGATTAAGATGGATCTAGGTTGGTTAAATAATACTATATAATATCTATATTTGTCTCTATGTGTCTCTTTCTTATTCCCTCCCCCCTTCATCTCTATGTCTATCTCCCTCCCTTTCTCTTTCTCTCTCTCTCTCTCCCTCCCTCTTTCCCCAATCTCTCTTTCTCCCCAACTCTTTCTCTCTCTGCCCATTCTCTCTCTCTCTCTCTCTCTCTCTCTCTCTCTCTCGCTCTGCTTGTCCCTCCCTCTTTATGTCTCTTTCTTTTTTCCTCTGCCTCTTGCCATCTATATCTATATCTCCCTCCATCTCTCCTTTATCTCTCTATCTCACCTCCCCAAACACAAAACCTCTCTCTCTCTCTCTCTCTCCATGTCTCTCTCTCTCCATATCTGTCCCTCTTCCTCCCTCTGTCTCTCTCTTCTTCCTTCTCTCCCCCCTCTAAATATATCTCTATCTCCCTCCGTCTCTCTTCTTTTTCTCTCTATCTCACCCCCCAAATATCCATACTCTCTCTCCATATCTCTCTCTCTCTCTCTCCCTCCCTCTCCCTCTCCCCTCTATCTTTCTCTCCCTCTTTCCTTCTCTCTCTCTTTCCTCTCACTCTCCTCTCTCCCTCACTCTCTATCCATCTCTCCCTTGTCACTCCCTCTCTCTTTCCACCGTTCTCTCTATATGTCTTTCTTCTTCCCTCCCTTTCTCTCCCCCTCAAACTCCATCTCTCTCTTCCTTCCTCTCTTTCCCTTTCTCTCCCACCTCTCTTTGTCTCTCCTCCCACATTACTCCCTGTCTCTCTCTCCGCCCTCCAACTCTATTACTATCTCCCTCCCTCTCCCATTTTCTCTCTTCCCCCCATCTTTGTCTCCCCCTCTCTCTTTGCTGTTGAAATATGTAACTAGGTTTGATCTTCATAATGACACATGTAATCATGATTCTATGTATTTGATGTAAAGAGAAAAATAAAATTATTATTGTCATTCTTGAGGCATGGGTTTCATGCTCAAGGTTATTTGATTTATGGGTCAAGCACCCATTGAGTGCTTCTAGGGCTTGTCATTGAGTCAACAAGTCAATTGTGTCATTCTCATGTATGGAAGACCCTTCTTGGGCATATTGTATATTGTAAAGAAAAAATTATTTGAGTCAAAATTAGAATCAAAGACCCTCTAAGACCTTGTCATCATTAAAAGAACAAGTTGGCCTAAAGACAACAATTCGACCTAGTAAGAAGCCTATATATAAGAGACTTCGACCTCATTTGAAGATCATCCAATCAACTCTCAAGAAGTTCAATCTAAGAGGAGAAGAGGATGAAAAAGGAAGCTGAATACCTAACAAAGGAGGAGAAGGAGAAAGCGAAGTTTTGGGATTGTCTTTGGTCACACGTGTGAGAGAATTAGGGCACCTATTGCAACGACTAGACTGAATTGCAAACTTGCTACAACAAGTCAAGCTAGGGTATACTTTGCAAGTTGAGTTCCATAGAAGGAAGAACCAAGTCAATCGAAGAAGAAGGAAGAAAGAAATCACCATATTCTCCCACACGCGCAAGAGCTAGAAGTTAAGCTAGGGTATACTTTGCAAGTTGTGTTCCATAGAAGGAAGAACCAAGTCAAGTGAAGAAGAAGGAAGAAAGAAAGCGCCATCTTCTCCCACATGTGCAAGAGCTAGGGTTTCTACAACAGTTGAAGTTGTAGAAGAAACTGTTGAGGTTGAAATCGTTGGAGAAGTTGCTAGGGTCGAAGTTGCTAAGGACAAGTTTGCTAAAGAAGTTGCTGGAAAGCTTATCTAGGAGGAAGGATAGAGTTGGTCTTGGAGGTGTCTTTGACAAGGGTCTTAGGTATTGGAATTCATCATTTGAAGTTCTATAAGAAGAGAAGAATTCTTGTGGGTTTTCCTCTCAAGAGGAGAGGTTTTGGCGTTGGATAATAACTTATATCTTATGTCCTCTTGTCTCATTGTTCTTTCATTATTTGGTAGTTGCTTGATGGTATGAACACTAATAATAATCAAGTGAAAGAAGAAGCTAATCAAGTTAAGTAAAAATACATCACAAGTAGTTATCAAAGTAAAATAAATCACTTAATCCAGCTGCCTTGGATTTATCAACATTCCCCTTTTCTCACTATCTCTCTCCTCTCCTTCTCCCTCTCTTTTTCCTCTCCTCTCTCACTCACTCTTTAAGTTCCATCCCTCCCTTGTTACTCCCCCTCTCTCTCCACCTCTATCTCTCTATGTCTTTGTTCTTTCCTCCCTCTCTCTCCCCCTCCAATTCCATTTCTCTCTCCCTTCCTCTCTCCTTTTCTCTCCCTCCTCTCTCTCTCCCTTCCTCTCTCTCCCTCTCTCCGCCCTCTCCCTTCCCCTCCCCCTTAAATTTGATCCCATTTTATTGCATTTAAGAAAGTATCTAAATTAAAAAAACTCAATCCATTGTAAATATTAAACCTATATTTTGGATCAATCATGTCAAAGAAAATTCAGTAATGAAAAATTTAAAAGAATCATGTGTTATCTTTCCTCTATCATTGTTAGTTACTTTGCTTGCTCTGATGGCTTGGATTCTTAGTTAAGATGGATCTATACTAGTTCTTAATAATATTATTTATGCTATATAGATTTCACATCTCTATAGTATTTTCATTTTTAATTTTATAAAACCTTGATTTAATTTCAATGGGAATATTTGTAGTGGTTGTGAGGATAGAAGGTTTAAATATATCTCAAAAATAATTATAACCTTTTTGTTGTTATATTTAATTAAAAAAATGTTATAAAATGAAATGAATATAAAATGTTTATAAAATATTTTGATTGTGAAATAAATTAGGGTTTTTGGACATGTGGTATTGATAAGTCATGGTATTGTAACATAGTTAATAATATCCATGGTAACAAAGCCTATTTACAGGTTAATAATATCCATGGTAAAGTGCGGGTGAATATCCAAGGTTAAGAATCTTGTTGTATTGTTATAAAATATTTTGATTATGAAATAAGTTATGGTTATTGGGCATGTGGTATTGATAAGCCATGGTATTGTAACAAAGCCTTTTTACAATTTAATAATATCTATGATAAGGTGGGGTGAATATTATAGCCTTTTTGCTTTTAGGTTTAATTAAAAAAATGTTATAAAATAAAATATTTATAAAATATTTTGAAATAAGTTAGGGTTTTTGGACATGTGGTATTGATAAGTCATGGTGTTGTAACAAAGTTAATAATATCCATGGTAACAAAGCGTATTTATAGGTTAATAATATAAATGTGGGTGAATATCCAAGGTTAAGAAGCTTGTTGTATTGTTATAAAATATTTTGATTGTGAAAAAGTTATGGTTATTGGGCATGTGGAATTGATAAGCCATATTGGGCATGTGGTATTGATAAGCCATGGTATTGGCTCATGGTATTGTAACAAAGCCTTTTTACAAGTTAATAATATCAATGATAGGGTGGTGGTGAATATCCATGGCTAAGAATCTTGTCATATTTTAAGTTTATTGTAATTATTAAGTTTTTATGTGCTTATTAATCAAATTTAAATATGGTTATGGAATCATTATTTTAATTTAGAAGGTAAAATGAATATTAATTTACAACTACTACATATTATGATTTTCTTTTATCTAAAAATTGTTCATAATTTTATTAATAAAAACAAAATCAAAATATAACAAATTATTCTTTTTATTTATAATTTTTTAAACTTTTCTTCATCATGTCGAATATATCACCCCAATCAGGGTGGGGAATTGGACTTGTGACTTCACATCAAGGAGTGCCCTAATAGAATATATCACCCCAATCAGGGTGGGGAATTGAACCTGTGACTTCACATCAAGGAGTGCCCTAATAGAGCACCCGATCACAGTCCAAGACCCTGTGGACTTTAACTTTTTATTATTAATTGAGCCAACATTTAAATGTTTACCCTCATCCCGAATACTAGGCTCTATATTTACTTCTAACTTTTTATTTAGTACTTTAACTTTTTATTATTAATTGAGCCAATATTTAAATGTTTACACTTTTATATTACTTTTAACTTTTTTATTTATTGCTTTTACATTTTTATTATTAATTGAGCACTACATTTAAATGTTTACCCTCATCCCCAATATCGGGCTCTATATTACCTTTAACTTTTTATTATTCTTTAGTTGAGTTGACATTTAAGAATGTTGACAAACGTTCTTACATTACATCTACACATCTCCCCTATACTAGGCTGTAGAGCGCCTCTCAACTCAATGAATGGTATCTGTAAGATTTATTTCCGGAATGAATGCAAAAGGATCTTGTGTTCTCTCCTTTGTTGGCAAATTAATGTAGAGATCAACTATCAACATATATTTTCATTTCAATAGATCATCACGTAGATGAGCTTTATGTACTAGGTCTATTAAATGCTTGTTTATACCCTTATTACGTACTAGGTCTGTTGCGTGATTATTTATGTTTTGACTATGTTGAGTGGTTGCACAAGGCTCCTCGTCTCCATGCTTTGTTACATTGATCATTTGATTATGATGAGTGCTTAGGTATTTTTTCGATGATCTATGAGAACTATAGTAGATGATGCCAAAAAAGGAGAAAAAGTTCAAAGAAGAAATAATCAAGTTAATAGAATAGGTTAGTTCAATTGTTCCCTTTTTAACTATTAGGTAGTTTGAGTCATGTTTTGTGCCTTCCTTTTCCCTTAAATTGAAGTTCAATATTTTCTATGAACTTTAGATTGATTTCCTAGTATTTGCTTTGGTTTTGGTAAAGTTGAGTTTGGGGGTGTTTATAGGTCATTAGTTTTCAATTTAGAATGGTGGTTTTTTAGTTTACTGTGTCATATGTTTCCTTGGTATTGGGTCAAAAAAATCAAGTCATATGAAGAAAGTGTCGAGTCTTGTTTAGATGGTTTTTTCACTCATTTATGTCTGGAAAACCCTAGTTTGGGATCTAAAGTTTCACCTTTGGTCCCTTCACTTGTTGGTAATGTATTTTGCCTTGAGTCTAAAGAAGCTGAGTGGAGTTGAGAGTCTTTACTTTGAAGTTCAATCACAATATTTATTTGTATTATCCACATGTATGCTTTGTGTTGGTTGGAGGGAGTTTTCATCACTTTCCTTCCAACCGATCTTCCCCATCCACTATGACACATCTTTCTCTAGGGGTTGATTTAGAAAGTTGAGTACCTTGGTGATTGGAAGCCCTATTAGTGTTCTAACTTGCATCATCATTGGGCTTTTTCTAGATGATTGTTGTTATTGTTCTACATTAGAAGATTTGTCCACAATGATAGGATTGTACTTGTACCTTTGGGGTCCATAGGCATTTGTGGTGGGTTAGCTTGTGTCTAGCAAGGATTAACCTTAGTGGTCCTTGACTAGATGGTTTTTCCCATGGTCGATAATGACTCTTTCTTTGATTAGGAGAATTTGTGCATGGTCGGGTTGCAAGGTGCAAGTTGTTGTTGTCTTGGGTAGGATTACCGTCACTTTAGCATATCTTTGGAGGTAGTGCATGTGAGGCGTTATTGTTACACATGTTTATCTCACATGTTTGCTTCATTTAGAGTTCTAAGATTCTAAAAATTTTGCAAGGGGATATTGTCTCCTAGATGGAGCCATTATTAACCTCTGATTTGAGCCAAATTTTCTTACAGGGTTGAAATTACTTTGTTGGGGGAATTTTTCTTATTGTGTCGAATTTTTGTTGTTGGGCCACAATTATTTTGTTGTGCCAAATTTCTCTTGATGGGCCGAAATCATTCTGCAAGGCAAATTTATCTTGTTGTGCCAAATTTCTAGTGTTGAGTTGAATTATTTTGCTAGGCTGCAATTATTGTTGTAGTAGTTGATTTAATTTTCCAAGTCAAAAAAAAAAAAAAAAAAAACAAACAAACAAACAAACAAAGATTCTACCTCAATATTATTGATTGGGTTATTTGTTGTGGCATTTTTCAATTGAAAATTTGTGATTTATCGGCTGGAATTTTTTAAAATTTTCAACAAAACTATTTCTAGAGATTTGTTGAAGAAAATTGAAAAAATAAATTGTGATTGACATGTTGATTATTTGTAAAGGTGGAATTTGAAAAGTTGGCCCAAGGATGATCCACCAAGGATTTGGAGTGGCTTGGCTAAAGGCCAACAAAGGTTGGATGAATCACTAAGGTAAACCGCAACCATTAGTGTTGACCCTCTTGCCAGAAGAAATTTGTTGATGAGATTTTTTGGAGGGTTTAGATCTGGAAAAGATGAAAAACCAAAGCAAAAACAGTTCCCTGAATTTCCAAGGAAGAGCAAAAATCAAATGAGAAGAGAACATATATGTTTCACATGTCAGGGAGCATGGACACCAAATCACAGATATAAAGTTAAAATGGATAGAGAAGCAAGTGAGACTACAAAAATTAAAGCAGAGCGTGAACAATCATATGGAGATTATGGTAGCTGCCCTGATATGCATTAATGTTTAATGGATGAGCATGATGAGATTCAAAGTGTCCCCATGAGTGGATAAGATCGAGGAGGAGACATTTAGGGTGATAAGTTATCAGTGATTATCCAACCAGGGAAGCACATAAAGGAGCACGAGTCAGATGAGGAGGAGGATAGGCATAGTGTGCATGATGAAGCATCTTTTGAGACCTAGTTGAAGGCACAAGTTAGAGTCATGGTGGAGGTGGTTGAGCATCCATCTTTGGGTCCACTCATCAATGAGATGAAAATGGGTGCAAAGGTAGCCACCAGTGCTGCAGTACTTTCAAACAATAGTTCTCAGGAGAAGATTGAACATTTCGAGATAGATCTAATGACTTTCCCCTTGAAGAAGAAGATCCAGAAAATCTGATGCACCATCTTGCAGTAGAATAATAACATCGAGGACCTCAAAATGAATTGTGTCGAGTCAACGAACAAGTTATCCAGTGTTGAGGATGTTGAAAATAGCAACAAGAAATGATAGAAGTGCTAAATTTAGTATTGTTATAAATAGCATTTCGGGATACCTTCCTACTTTATTTAGTCCCTGAACTAAAATAGAGAAGTAAAAATTCAAATTTGATCTTAGCAACTATTTGTAGAATAATTAATTAATTCACCATGAGTTAATTAGTTGTAGAAAATCAAACGTGAAGTCTATGTGGGGACATGCAACAATTTCTCCATTAATTGAGGAATTTATCCATCAGTTAAAGAGATAAGGATGAGTTGTAATTTGAGTTGTAAATAGTTGGCTCAGTTAACTGAGTCAAGTCTAGTTAGATTAATTCAAACAGTTTGTTGAATTAATTGTGAGTTCAGTTAGTTAATGCATGTATGCATGTAACTGTTGCACTTCAGATAACTGAATATTCTCTAATAAATAACTCATGCATGTCAGTTCAGACAGAAACCTAGTTGAAATCAGATGGAGGGACAATGTACTATCAGTTGTTAGAATATTCCATTGTGAATATCTCTTGCATGCAGAAGGAATTCTTTCCTTGAGGATTGCGCAGTTAATTCTTCAGGTTTTGTGAGTGCGACAAGGCCAATTCACACATGTGGCATCACTGGACCCTAAGAAAAATTGCGCAAGGAAATAGGAGGCTTGGAGAGCTTGAGGAGGACATATACAGTGTCCATTCAGTTTGTGAGTTGTATTGTTTGATTGCAGAGAGAGCAGGATAGCTTGAGAGCTGATTCTTTTTGTAACTCGAACATATTTCCACTTGTATGATAATACAGAGATTGGGGGTTTAGGTTGAGGCTTTCCCCATGTTATTTCTTCTGTGTTATGTGTGATATATTTCTCATTCTTAGTTATATGTGTTCTCATTGATCTTACTCATATTCAATTAAGCTTCCGCAAAGTTTGTTGTAGAAGTAGATCTTGTATTTTGCTTTAGTCTATTGCATAATTTGTTGATCTACAATGGGAATTTCTACATGGTATCAAAGCAAAGGTGATCAAAGGAGAAGAACAATATACAAGAGGGGAGAAGTTCGAAGGTTGAGGTTCCTAAATATAGAAATCGAGTTCTTATCACATCTCAATTTCACCAATGACATTCAGCGGTTTAAGACTCGAGTATGTCCTTGATGGCAACTCAAATTATATAGCCTGGAAGGATCGTATGGAAGCAGTATTAGAGGATAACAATCTAAAGGACTTCATTGATCAAGAAGTCCCCAAGCCGACTGATGCTACTCAATTGGCGGAATGGAAGAAATGTGTGGCTAGAGCAAGGAGAATCCTTCTGGAGGGAGTTCGAGACCACATAGTCTTGAGTCTCCATGGGAAGGAGACACTATTTTCGATGTGGAGAACATTGAAATATCTATATCAAAATAGCAGTGATCAGAGGAAGCTGGCGCTGAAAGACAAGCTTCGGAAAATCAAGGGTGAAAAGGGCGATACGAACTCTACATATCTGAACAAGCTCACCGCCTACAGGGATGAGCTTTGAAGTGTAGGGATCACGATTGTTGATGATGACATGGTGAGTCTTGCACTCCCCAGTCTTCCCAAGAGCTGACATAGCTACCAAGACTTGGTTAATGGAAGATAAAAACTGCCAGATTGGGAACGACTTTGGTCAGATCTGATGCAAAAGGAAATAAGAAGAAGCACTAGAGATGGATCCTCATCGAAGCAAGATGATGAGGAAAATCTAGCCTTAGTAGGTAAGGCGAGGAAAGGGAAAGGGAAGGAGTCCCATCCCAAATCTGGTTCTTCCCATGGTGGGAAGAAGTTTGACAAATCGAAAATGAGATGCTTTCATTGTCATGAAGTGGGCCATTATGCTACAAATTGTCCACAGAAGAAATCCAAGAAGGGTTCATCAAAGGGATCTAATGGTGAGCCATTGGCCTCACAATTTGAGTTGGATTTCTCGCTTATCGCATGCATGGTTTCATCCATGGTGGGATGTGTGTGGTACCTAGACAGTGGAGCTTCATTCGACATGTCAGGTGACAACAATATTTTCAGTGCCTTGGAGAAGAAGGATCTCCATATGTGGATCGAGATGGGCGATGATGGAAAGTACCATGTTTCAGGTGAAGGTACGGTTATGTTTCAAAGGGAGCATGGAGCTCCCCTCACCCTGACTGATGTAAAGTATGTGTTAGGTCTGAAGAAGAATCTTGTGTTTGTCACTATGCTAGAAGATAAAGGCTATGATGTAGTATTTAGTAAAGGAAAGGTATCCTTGAGGCATATTGGTGTTGGACAGACAAAGCGAATTGGGATTCGAGTAAAGAATCTCTACAAGCTGGAGGTAGACGACTGTGCTGCATTGAGTTCCAAATCTGAGATGGTGCACAACCAAGATGTTGGCGAGCTATGGCATAGAAGACTGGGCCACTTGCACCATGGAGCCCTGAAGATCATGTAGTAGATTTCTACTGGATTACCCAAGGGAAAACTTGAGCAAACGAATACATGCAAAGTTGTACCTTGGGCAAGTATGCGAAATATTCCTTTCCAAATCGAGACAGTAGCGCTGGAGCAATCCTGGAGAGAGTTCACTTAGATGTTTGTGGACCATTCTCTACAGCCTACACTGCTAAACAAAGGTACTATGTTATTTTTATTGATGATTTTTCTCGTAGATGTTGGATCTACTTTATGCAAAAGAAGGATCAGACCTTCTTGAGGTTTGTGAGTTTAAAGCCTTGGCATCTAGAAAGAAAATAAAAGCCTTGCATAGTGACAATGGTGGAGAGTATGTCTCCTAACAGTTTAAATACTTATGAGCTGCAGAAGGAATTAAACGGGAATTGACGACTCCCCATAACCCACAACAGAATGGGGTGGCCGTAAGGAAGAATAGATCGATTGTGGGAGCAGCTCGAGCGATATTGCATGACCAAAGCCTACCACTGCATTTGTGGGCTGAGGCATGCAATACAGCAGTATACTTGCAGAACAGAAGCATGCACCGTATACTAGGGATGAAGACACCTATGGAGGCCTTTTCCTGGAAGTGACCAGACGTGAGTCACTTCCGAATATTTGGATCATCAGTTTACTGTCATGTCACCAAAGATGCCCAGAAGAAGCTAGATCCAATAGTTGAGTTGGGAATACTTGTGGGGTACACAGCTACACCCCACAACTATCAAGTGTACCTGCCTACCAATCAGAGGACAGTGTTACGCAGGGATCTGAAGTTCAACGAGTAGAAAGCCATGCCATTATCACTTGAGAGGGAGCTCAAGTTGCATGTAGAGGAGGAACTTTCAGTTCCTAAGGAGGAGGAGCCTCAATTGATGCGGAGCAGCCGTATGCAGAGGATCCGGGAGTGGAGACATCCACTCATGCTGAGACTTCCAGAGATGGGCGAAAACGCTCAAGGGAAGCTGACAGGTTGATGCTGGATGCGCGGGAGAATGTGGGACAAACATCTTTTCATTGCATACAGAGGAGGTACATGGCCCTGGTTGGGGAGTGTGTAGATACCGAACCTTCTTCATTCGAGGAGGCAGTGCAGCAACCAATCTGAGTTGATGCAATGGTAGAGGAGTACGACTCTATCATTCAGTGTGTGGAATGTTGTCCGAAGACCTCAGGATAAGTTAGTGGTGAGTTCCAGATGGCTTTACAAGGCAAAGTAGGCAGTTGATGGCAGTGTTGAGAAACATAACGCAAGGTTTGTTGCCCGAGGTTTCTCAAAAGTCAAGGGGATCGACTACGATGAGATTTTTGCTCCCATCGCAAGGTACTCATCGATTAGATCGATGTTGGCACTATCAACTTAGATGGGTTGGAAGATCCACCAGATGGACGTGAAGATAGCATTCTTCAATGGGAAGATTGAGGAGGAGGTGTACATTAAGCAGCCAGAGGGTTTCGAGACCTTCGATCATGAGTCACATGTGTGTCGACTCAAGAGGGCTTTGTATGGGCTGAAGCAAGCACCTCGTGCTTGGTACACCAGGATCGACAACTATTTCACTGGGTTGGACTTCACCAAGAGTGAAGTAGATGCGAACCTTTACCACATCATGGTAGAAGGTAAACCATTGATCATTCTTCTTTATGTCGATGATCTAATTTTGACAGGTGATGATCAACTGATACAGTGTTGCAAGGAGGACCTTACAAGAGAGTTCAAAATGAAATACATGGGTCTTATGCACTACTTTCTAGGCATGGAGGTGTGGCAGAAAGATGGTGAAGTATTTGTGTCTGAAGGCAAGTATGCCAATGAGATACTCAGACGCTTTCACATGGAGAAGTGTAAGCCCATGTAAACTCCTCTAGCTTTGAACTAGAGGAAGGAGGATGTTACTTCAAGTGAGGTAGTAACTGCTACTGTTTATTGGCAGCTGGTGGTTTCATTTATGTATCTGGTGAACACAGGAACTAACTTATGCTTTGCGGTGAACCAGCTGAGTCAAGCTATGGTTCAGCCTACCAAGTTGTTTTGGAAGGCAGCGAAGCATGTGTTTAGATACCTCTGAGGCACATCTCAGTTCGGATTGTGGTACAGATGGACAGAGGGAGTGAAGCTTCAAGGCTTCATAAATGCAGATTGGGTAGGGAGTCCATCAGATCGGAAGAGCACTTCTGGAGGAATCTTCAACCTTTGTTTAGCTGCAGTTTCCTGGTTCAGCAGGAAATAGAGATCAGTTGCACTTAGCTCAGCAGAGGCTGAATACATGGCTGCTAGTCAAGCTGCATGTGAGGCCATTTGGATGCGGAAGATTCTAATGGGATTGTTTGGTCAGAGGATGGATCCAACCGTGATCTATTGCAATAACTAGATTTGTATCAAACTCTCTGAGAATCCAATTTTTCATGACAGGTCCAAGCACATTGATATCCGGTATCACCATCTTCGAGACTATGTGATCAAGAGGATCATGTTGTTGTTGTATGTTTTGACCGAGGAATAGGATGCAGATATTTTGACTAAGGCATTGTCAAAGTGCAAGTTCGAGTTCCATAGAGACAAGATTGAGGTTACTGATAATCCCTTTCTTGTTGAGAGGGAGTGTTGAAAACAACAACAAGAAATGCTAAATTTGGTACTATTATAAATAGCATTTTGGGATACCTTCCTATTTTAGTTAGTCCCTGAACTAAAATAGAGAAGTAAAAATTCAAAATTGATCTTAACAGTTGTTTGTAAAATAATTAATTAATTCACCATGAGTTAATTAGTTGTAGAAAATCAAACATGAAGTCTGTGTGAGGACAGGCAACAGTTTCTCCATTAATTGAGGAATTTATCCATCAGTTAAAGAGATAAGGATGAGTTGTAATTAGTTGGCTCAGTTAACTGAGTCAAGTCCAGTTAGATTAATTCAAAAAGTTTGTTAAATTAATTGTGAGTTCAATTAGTTAATGCATGCATGCATGTAACTGCCGCACTTCAGATAACTGAATATTCTCTCATAAATAACTCATGCATGTCAGTTTAGACAGAGACCCAATTGAGATCAAATGGATGGACAATGTACTATCAGTTGCTAGAATATTCCTTGTGAATATCTCATACACGCAGAAGGAATTCTTTCCTTGAGGATTACGCAGTTACTTCTTCAGGTTTTGTGAGTGTGATGAGGCCAATTCACACATTTGGCATTACTGGACCCCAAGAAAAACTGCACATGGAAATAGGAGGCTTGGAGGGCTTGAGGAGGAAATATACATTGTCTATTCAATCTGTGAGTTGTATTGTTTGATTGCAGAGAGAGTAGGATAGCGTGAGAGCTGATTCTTTTTGTAACTCGAACATATTTCCACTTGTATGATAATACAAATATTAGGGTTTTAGGCTAAGGCTTTCCCTGGGTTATTTCTTCTGTGTTATGTGTGATAGATTTCTCATTCTCAGTTATATGTGTTCTCATTGATCTTGCTCATATTCGATTAAGCTTCCGCAAAGTTTGTTGTAGAAGTAGATCTTGTATTTTGCTTTAGTCTATTGCATAATCTGTTGATCTACAGTGGGAATTTCTACAGAGGAGCGGTTAAGGGTCCTAGTAAGGCAACAACAGGAGTACACTTGGTAGTTTCAGAGCATCCTTCTTCATAAGTACATCGAAAGGGCTTGCAACACTATTACCCCACCTATATACATTGGAGAGCGAGGGGTAAAGCTCTTTAGGAGGATCATGTTGCATGAGTTGTGCATCAAGCAACATCAACATAGTAGACTTGTTTCATGCGCAAGTATTCATGCATTCAATCCTTCCCACAGGATGGATTGGCGAGGGATTATGAGATTGTACTCTATTGATGGGATGAATCTTAGGAGGATATGCTTAGCTAGGGGGGCATAACAGAGCATGAACCCTTAGGCATGGACAATGGTGGAGGGACAAGGTGGTATCATAACTATAACACCCTCCTCTGACATCTACCCAAGAAATCGGTCGGCCAGGGTAAACATGCGATGAGAGGCTACTATGATGTGATTCAACCTCCTAGGTAACCGTAAGGAAATGGAATCGATGGAAACACAACACACAGACCTCCCTCAGGTGCTTTAGGACCCTCAAGAGCTAATCCACCACTCCAGGTGCCCAATCCCTAAGTTAACCTATCATTTACATGAATTAAACCTAGATTTTATCCCATGACAAGGCATGCATGTGACTGTAAACCTATAGTCGCTCCCACAGTGCATGCAAGGGAGAGATTGTGGTCTCTATCAACCAGTTCTGTGCTAGAGAATATGAGATTTAAACCACTTTTTCAGGGCTAGGCTCCAAACCAATGCCTGGAACTTGCTGAGACTCTCCAAGATATTAAATGACACCAAGGCAAAGCCTCTAACACCAAAACTTGATCAAGGGTTTGACCTAACCAAGCCTAACCATGACAAACATTTTATCAAACACTTAGTAAATATGCAACCTACATGTGTAAATAACAGATATAAGCATAGGGGTCTCATACTTATCTAAGATTCGTTATCAAGCATTGTATCCTTATCACATTAGCTGCCTTTTCATCCATTAGGTCATAGATACATTGATCATTCAATAACAAGTAAGAACATGATGAGATTCACTCATGGATGTTGTCATAAAACATGTAAATAACCAACATAATAGGGACAAAAATACCAATGAAATCACAGTTATATAAACCACATATAATCCATCATAATTCTCATAGAGATACAAGGATAAATAACCCTTCATTAATGATGAAAAATCCAAACCCGGGATGGGACCTCCATGTTCCACCCGACCATCTAATGGTTGAGGAATTTCTCTCTTCAGTCATTCACACTTGTGCCATATTCCAAGCATGAATGTGGGATCTCATAGAACACATCAATCAAAACTCATTCAGGGCTTCCAGAGGCCATCCACCTCAACCCATCAAACAGTGATTCCACCTCACGGTCGGACATCACAAAACCAACATTAGATCGGTTTATATCCCAGCCTTCCAGGGCTTTAGAGTGTTTTTTCCAACCCGACTACCAGGACTAGTAACTCAACCCACAACTTTTACTGCGATCCAGAGCATTTGTCCAACTAAGGCTATAGGACTAGTAACTCAACCCAAGTTGTTACAGGGCTCCATAGCATTAGTCCAACCAAGGCTACGAGACTAGTAACTCAACCCAAGTCGTTACAGGGGTCCAGAGCATTTTTCCAGCCAAGGCTTCCAGGAACTAATAGCTCAACTCAGGCTAAGGAAATATGAGAACCAACCAGAAATAAAGCAAATAAACCCACAACACCATGATTATCAAAAAAATGGTAAGTCTAGGCAAATCCACTGTCAATCTAGGCAATCCTTCATGCTAGTGACATAACATGACCAAGAAACCACATGCATGTGCCATGCATGCCAAAACTAGTGAATAAAACATACATGAAACTTGGTACCTATAAGAAAATATGACGTAGTTGTTGATCCCGATGCCCTCTTGTGCTTTCCTTCTCATCCTTTATCTTCTTGCTCCAAGAATCCAAAGATGCCATACCCTCCAAGAGTGCTCCAAGAAAACTCTAAGTCTCTAAGGGTATGAGAGAGAGAGAATAATGAGAGCTCCAAGACTGAATTGACCAAGTCTTGCCCATTGATCCTCATAAGCCTTCTTATTAATGAGGCCTCTATTTTATTCATTTTCCATTATTTTCCTTAATTTTCCCCCTCACATGCAACCTGTGACCTTTCACCTTCCTTTTCTCCTAATTTTCATTATTTTCATAAATAATTGTGCCAAAATACCTTTTTGCCTCTTTAATGCCTTGGCCATTGCCGATAAACAACCAAATCAACACCCATTAGGATGTTTCCTCTGCCATTCAGATTGGAATACGCGTCCCATCATCTGTGGTATTTATATATATTTACATGGAATTTTCACCACAGATGTTACAATAACACACATGTCCCAAAGCTTAGGTGGCATTGGGATCCAAGCAGGTGTAGTGATGGCATGATTGTTAGAGGTTTGTTTAGGATCGAGGTATTGAGGGATCCATTTATACATTGGTGGCACAAAGGCATGGTTTAGCCCAGTGGTTCATATGGGATCCTAAAATCAGTGTGCAGAAGCATTTGTTATGGAGAGAGAGTAATCTTGGGGCAAGAGGACATATAATGTCCCCATTTTCAACTTCCTTTTTAGTATAACCATGATGGATTTCCACAGCATGTGATGGCCAGGCCATAGGAGTAGTGTAACAGCGCCGGGTTAAAAATCCATGTAATAAAGTTAATAAAGGCAAAATAAGACCAAGGTCATGGAACACGTTTTCCAAGCTGAATGTTGGGTAAAAAACATAGTGATGGGGATCACTTGTGATTAATAAATGGATATGGCCATCAACAAAGGCAATGGCAAAGCCTTTGAAAAGGAATGAGGTATTTATTGGTATTTTATTTATGAAAATAATGGAAAATAGGAGAAAACGAAGATGAAAGGTCATAGATTGCATGTGAGGAGGAAAATGAAGAAAATAAAGGTCTCAATAATAAAAAGGCTTTTGAGGATCAGTTCACAACTTTTGTGAGTTCATTTTTCGACACTCTCATTCTATTCTCTCTTTCTCATACTCTTGGATGGAGTTTTCTTGGAGCACTTTTGGAGGAGTGTGGTATACTTGGAACTTGGAGCAAGAAGTCAAAGGAAAAATAGGAAAGCACAAGGGGACAATAGGATCAACAACTACAACGACTTTTGCTTGCGGGTATCAAGTTGCATGTATGCTTTCCTTATTAATTTTGGCATGCATAACACATGCATGTGGTTTCTTAGTTAAGATTTGTCATTGATATAAAGGATTGCGTGGATTGAAAGTGGTTTTGCCTACCTTGCCATTTTGTGGATACCCATAGTGTTGTTGGTTTTATATTCATTTTTCAGTTGGTTCTTGATGAACCCGAGTATTGCAACAAGAATGTCGCAACTCCCAACTTTTATTATCAAATCGGGGTTCATACAAACTTAAGAGGTATTGACACTATATGTGCAGCATAAAATGTGTCCTTCTTTCGTTGATATGAGGTAATGGAGTGAATGTCATGAAATCAAAGCCTAAACTAATTGCAAAAATGTAATTGTTACTCTATTTGCAATAAATGGAAACGTTACTTGCTCAACTTGTAAATACTAACTAATTAATTCATGAAAGGACAAAGGTTAATCTACTTACAAAAAGAAATTTATTTGATTGCATAATTCATGAAACTACCAATCATAATTGCATGTACCATCTACCTAGTTCACACTTGCTTGTAAATTAGTAACCAACTTGCATCATACTTGTGATAAAGAAACTAAGTCGACTATGTTTTTGCATTGAATAAAAGGAAGGGTTGGAGTGGATTAAGAGCTTCCCCTGATCATAAAATCATAGTTGGGGGGCATTATTCATCTAGACTAAGTCATAGTTGCAGTAGGGATCAAAACTGATTAAGTTCCTCAGACAGAACACCAAAAGGACACCGCTCACAAACAGATCACAGATCAATACACCAGTATTTTGACGTGGTTAAAACCCTCAGAGAGGGAAACAGTCCACGGCCTGCGCTAACGTGGCTACTACAGGCAATTTATTAATAAAAGAATGAAAATTTACATAAGCTTCTCTCATGCACGGTTAACCTACAAATGACCCTCCATGCGCTTTAAATAGAATTCATGGACCAATCGGGTGTCAAGCCACGGATCAAGTGTCGGTAATACCGAGGGGAGAATGAACCGTCGGATCACTACATATCGTGACCGTCGGATTGTAAGTTACAAAATGTACAACGGTAAAGAAACACACTTTACCTAACTTTATACCTAACTCTATACTAGACCAAGTTGAACTTAACTATTTCCTATGTGTCGGAATATCCTAACATCCCCCCTTAAGAACAACTTGGGATACGATTGAAGGATTTACAAATATGACACAATAGGAGAAGGAAGGAGGCACTAGAGCCTATCCCCCCTTAGTGACAACTTCCTGAACTCCAACCATTAATCGAAGTTTAGTGAACTTCGCCTCTGTGAGAGCCTTTGTGAAGATGTCTGCAACTTGATCATCTGTTGAACAATATTGCACTTCAAGAACATGGTCATGAATGAGCTTTCTGATGAAGTGCATGTGAAGTTCAATGTGTTTGTTGCGCTGATGCTGAACTGGATCTTTGAAAAGCTGAATGGCACTTTGAGTATCACACCAAAGTGTAGTCGGATGCTGCTGCTCAAAGCCCAATTCTGATAGGATCTGACGAAGCCACAAGGCTTCCTTACTAGCTTCCACCGCACCACGATACTCTGCTTCTGCTGACGAAAGAGAAA
>APFE031005395.1:13193-29277 GCA_000404065.3 Pinus taeda | reverse complement strand
ATATAAGGTGACTTATGGAGTAAATATAAAAAATGTTTTATTTATTTACCCATACCTCTCATTTATTTTATATTTTTATTAATTTACCATACCTCTTTTATAAATATGGTATTTGGCCCATAGGATTCACTTAAATAAAACCTTTTTTTTAGCCTTCATAAATAGAAAGAGGGTTATGGACTAAATATAAAAAGAGGTTTTATTTATTTACCATACCTCTAGTTTATTTATATTTTGATTTATTTACCATACCTTTTGAGTAAGTATAAAAAGAGGTTTTATTTATTTACCATACCTCCACTTTGTTTATATTTTTATTTGTTTACACTCTTGCATGTATATAAGGTGACTTATGGAGTAAATATAAAAAATGTTTTATTTATTTACCATACCTCTCATTTATTCATATTTTTATTAATTTACCATATAATTTACCATACCTCTTTTATAAATATGGTATTTGGCCCATAGGATTCACTTAAATAAAACCTATTCTTGAAAATCAAGGCAAATGGAAGGTTGTAACTCCTAATTTCAAGGGCTAAATTTACCTTTTTTACCCTTTCCCTTAAAATAAGGTGGGTTAACCTCCATACCTAATTTTTTTATAAAATAAATTTGTGGCAATTTGTAAAAATGTACTATGATACAAAAATTCGCCCACTAAAAATTTAAAACCCCTTAATTTTGCCTAATGGCAAAAATTCGCCCCTTAAATTTTCCATGGTAAGGGAAGGTTGATGCAACTGACGATTGTAATCACTCTTTCAACATTAATATAGAATTTCATTTGTACTGTCCACTCCATGATATTGATGCTATAATTCATTTATATGTTTATTCAATGTCTTTTAGAATGAGTAGCTTATTTATGTGAAACTAGATGTCTTTTGCATATTCATTCATTGATTATCAAGGTTTTATGTTGTGATTACGCTTGTCTTTTCTATGTGCAGGACTTGATTTAGACTTGGCTCAGGGGACTTCCACCTAGCTTCATTGCGCTCTCCAAAAATTCCACATGAAGGCTTGAGGTAATGAATTTGTCTTTCTTTGATAGTTAGTTGTTGAATATGGACATTCATGTACCTTTGTGACAACTGCAAATAATCTTACAGTCTTCCAAGGGTCCCGGGAAGACCCTTGAGGGTTCTTTCATTCTCCATACAATGTGAATTAATCCCTATAGTAGAATTGATGACTCCACTAGGGACTACACTTTAGTTCCTGATTTTCCCAGAAAGTTCCTAGATCTCTCCTTCTTCCAGACCTTCTTGTACTTCTTCATTCCTTTTATGACCACTCAGGACCTTGCAGCACTCTTCTTTCATTGATCAACCCTAGATCTAATCCCCACAACCCTTTTTTGAAGTGTTTTCCCTCACTAATGTAGGTTACCAGTGTAAACAAATCTTTATAAAGCACTGTAACTTCACAAACAGAGCATTAGTGCCACCAGTAACTCTCTGTGGCCTCTAGTACAGAGTGTTAGTCACCCATTTTTTGATAAATAGTAGTGTCTGTGACCTCAAACGGTTGGGATACTTGCTTCTGGACTGATAAGGGATCTCTAGATGTGTTTTGTTTGACTGATCTATGTCCTAAACAAATTATTTTCTTAAGAAAATAGCTTTCCTTCTTAAATTTTTTATTTTCATAAAATCAAAAATCAAAAAAATTTGTTGTTTTTTGCTTAGTTTGTTAGTTTTGCATTATTTGGTTTCAGTAGTTGTTAGTGAGCATTGAAAATCTATGTCAGTTATGTGAGTGTTGTACTGATAGGATGCAAGGAATGAATATTGATGTATGAATGACTCTCCCTTTGTAGAAGCATCTTATTCATCAAAATTGAAAATTTACAAGCATTGTTTTTGTTGATTTGAGTCAGAGTCCCATAAAATCTCATACGTCAACACCCCTACGGAAGACTCTAATGAAGTAAACTTAAAATATACCTAATAAAATCAATCAATAACTCTTTCTAGAGTAAACATACATTAGTTTAGGCTAGGATCTTGGGTTAGGCAGTGTGAGTAAATTGCCCAAGATCATACACCAAAACTAGTGTCATTAAAGAGAGAAATCCTTCTGCACTCATACTACCAAGACCACTCTAGTAAAAGCGGAGCTAAATATGAGACAACGTCGGACTATAAGTGAAGGTAGCCCACCTTTTCTTGTATCTCCTTTGGGTATTCTGTGTATCAAGGATCCCTTCAGGGATATCAGAGCTGAGTCAGGGACTCAGGTATCCTTCCCACATAGCATACTATCTGCGACTATGTCCCCCCCTTTAGTGTCTATGATCTGAGGTATCCTTAGTGGTCGTACTATTAGGGATTAACACAAGGTGACTAGGGTGGGCTACCTTGGTACCTAACATAAACGAACCTACTCTGTCTTCAGTTTTTGAGAGGGTGTTCGTCTTCACGAGAGTACTTGGCCCCTCAAACTCAGGTTTAGGCAAAGTTCTAGAGTAACTGTAACTATACATTTGGCCATCTCTCTCTATTATTCATTGTGATAATGGGTTTCATCTCAAATGATTGGTGCTTATCAGACAGTGTCATTTCCCTCTGCTTCTTGATTGATTTACTTAGTGTATTTTTTATTTTTTAGGTTCCAGAGTGTTATCATTGAGACTTTAATAAACATCACTGTAAAATTTACTGATAAAAATTATCGGCCACCATGGCTACATCCGGCCCTCGTCATTAATCTAGATGATTGTTAGGACTTCCCCCACTCACTGTGGAGGATCCGTCGAGCTCCAGTGAGCTGGATTCCCCGTCTTTAGGAAATCAATCTCCGAGATCTCACACAGAATCAGTTTGGACAACTGACGATTCAAGATTACCAGAGGATTTCTTCCTCCATAAAATCCTATGATCACAAATCTATTGGGCCCACTCTTGGTTCCCGTTGCATCTGTACCGCCTTTGTGTTAAGTTGGAACGCTTCCACCCATCCCGTTGATGACTAACAAGTCGTGGGACTTTTTGGACACTTTTGTTCCCCCACCACTTCCCGAGTCAACAATTAATACCACAACTTTGATGGCGAACCCTGCTATCCCATTTTTCCCAGGTTCAACCCCTATCATGACACCCTCCACGAGTGGAACCTAGTCTATTTCGAGTTCTGCCCCTTTAGTGTCAAACCATGTACGTTCAACAAGTGCTACGTATAGAGCTCCTTATAACGCTCAATATAGCACTATTAGCGCAGATCCCTTCAACCAACAATATGGTTAGCATCCATTGTATAGTTCTAACCCCCATATTCAAGTATCTGTGGGAGCTCCCAATATGCATATACCGTCAGGAGCGTAACAATTCTCCCTTCGTTTTCAAGCATGCATGGTCAATCATTAATTGACATGAAAACTCCTTATGCTAGCCAAAGACTTATGGTTAGTTCTATGGCAAGTGGGAATCCTCAAGGAGGTCCCAATCAATCCATGGGGGCACCCTACTCACAACATCAAATGAGTGAAGGGGGGCACTGCTTATGGGGGGACTTCTATCCCCCAGCCTAACAATTCCTATGGAAATCCACATTACAATACCATACCCCAAGGCACCTACTATACCATGCAACCTGTGTATAATATTGGGAACAACATGATGGGAGGACCGCAAGGATCCTCAATTCATATGTCATCACCTTGGTCCGATTCAGGGGCATCACACACTCTACCTTTCTTGGCAACACTTGATATCCTTGACTTGTACAAACTTATGAATGACCCCATCTATCATAACTTACTCTGGACGCCAATCCCACATAAAATACCAATAGACATCCCTAAGTTCGAAGGGAAACAAAGGGAGGATCCAGGTACACACATCACCACCTATCATCTATGGAGTGTTTCTAACTCCATGGTGGATGATAGTATCCGGTTACATCTTTTTACCCACACCGTTACTGGCAACATAGCCAAGTGGTAAATTGAGATACCACATGCATCAGTCAATACCTTTGATGCTCTAGAAATGGAATTCTTAAAGCACTTCCAGCTACCCATCCACTATGAAACTAGGATGGAACTCCTAACTTTATTACGTCAAGACACCACCACCCATATCTCTAATCATATACATGAATGGAGACATAGGCAGAAGTTAGTCAAAGCTCCCCTCCCAGACTATCTCTTAGCAGATTGGTTTTGCAAGTCTCTACTCCCCCAAATCACTAAGCATGTCACCTTAAGTGGTGTGGCCATAGAAGACCAATCCATATATTGTGCCTAGCACTTAGATCTAATATATTCATAGTTTGGCACTCTATATGATGTAATTCCCAATGCCCCTCACAACTTTAATGCTCCTACTACACAGAAACCTGGAGTGCACGCCAATGGAATTATCGGCGCAACCTCCGGGGCTTCTGTAAAACAACTCAGTGGTCACATTTTATAGATGTCAGTGGACCACTCTACCAAATTGACTACTCTTCCTACCACTGTGATCAACTCTGTGCAGTTTACACAAAAACCTGGTGGTAAGAGCAAGAAGAATAAGAAAAAGACTGCTCCTTCTGAAGAGCAGTCAACAAAGTAGTCTAACCCCACGCAGAAGGCAGATGCGCCCTATGAAGTTGGAAAGGATAAACCCATCAGATTCCCTCACAAAATCTATTCCGAAGACCACATGACCTATCGCTGCTCACGTCTTCATGAGTGCACATATTTCATTGCTAAAAAGGATGCTGGCATGACCCATGTTGTCCTAAATAATCCTTTCCCTGCTTAGCAACAGCAACACCTTATTGCAAACCAACCCCAACCCCCACAAGGGGGCATAGGTGGTTTGCAACATCCCTCAGTTGGTGAAGGACCCTCTACCGTTGACACCTTTGAAACGATAGACCTAAAAAGTAGAGCCAAACCTTATGGAGTTCCTATTTCTCATGGAAAGGAACCATCCTCAAGTCAAAACCCACTGCCGCCTAATGATATTCATATCAAAAGGCCGGTTGCTAACCTTGTGATTTGTTCCCCTAAAGGGGCACTTCGATGCACAATGCATAATACATCTGCACATTCCTCCCAAAACTACAGCATTGTAGAAGACTTGGCACAAGTGTCGTCGGCTATGTTGGCGCTCAAAGTATTACAAACATGTCCAGCACAAAGGAAAGCTCTGATTTCGGCCATTGGTGGTATTGACCCTCAAGGTTCCATGCTTGCAATTTTTGACATGGAAAAGTGTAAACCTCCCCTTTCTCACCAGCTTTCATTCCAAGTGCAAATCTTTTCGAAAGGTAAAGGTATACATAGAATTGTCATTGACAAAGGTGCTTCTACCTACGTAATGTCGACTTCATGTTGGGTCGCTTTGGGTTCTCCAACCCTATCCTCACCATTGAATTCTCTTAAAGCTTTTGACAGTCACACTTTCATCCCAAAAGGTTACCTAGCTATCTACCCCATCACCTTGAATGGGAAAATGGTAATGGTGGACATCGAAGTCGTAGATAGAAAGCTCGACTATAATCTCTTGTTAGGTTGTAGTTGGACTTATGCCATGACTGCCATTGTGTCTACTATCTTTCGAATCATCCTATTTCCATTGGATATAAATATAGTAACAGTGGAACAACTATCCTTTTTCACCCCTGATTATTCCCTGTTACCTAGCATCTTTATACCCTTAGTGGGTGGTGTACCCGACTCTTACATCAATATTAGTACTAGTCTACTGAAGGGCTCTTCCTTGATGGGTTTCTTCCCTCTTCTGCCACCAGCGGTTCAACAGATGGTCAATATGGTGTCATCCATTCCTTAGGAACCAACCGATCCTTGGATCCTACCATCCCCTTCATACATTGACACTTACAAAGAACAAACGTTGTTGTCACCAGCTGAATTGGCCTACCATACCATTCAATCTGCATCTAAGTCTTTGGTCACTTTGGTCACGGCCAACGGTACCACCATACCTTCCATAACTGCTCCTTCTTTCGATCCCCTCAATCAAGTCCTACCTACGGACGAAGTTATTAGAGAGATCATCATTTTAAAAGAGCGGCCTTGGGAGGACTCACACCATAATGTTTCGATATCTCATTTGGACATGATACCTCTACAAATCTTATCATTTGACACACCTAAAATCGTTCACTCACCTTATACGACTATCCAAACTTTGGAATCTGAGGGAAACATGGGAAATCTTTCAAAGTCATTCCTTATCGATATTTCAGTAAGACATGCATCATGGAAAACATCCAAATTAGAGCCAATTGCAATCCTGATAAAATTTGTGATCTTCGCCTACGCTTTTAAGGACTTCCACAATGTTTTCTCTTGGCCTTATGAGGAAATGCATGGCATAGACCCTTCTATTGTCAAGCATGAGATCAAGAAGTATCGAGCATTCTTTTTATGGTATTTTTCTTACTTGTTAATATGAAAAAACCTCAAGTATCCTTCTTTGGACTTGTTAAACTACCATGAAGAAGATCGAGCATTCTTTTTATGGTATTTTTCTTGCTCATTAATCTGAAAAACCTTGAGTCTCCTTCTATGGGCTCGTTAAACTAATACACAGATGATATGAACACTTTCTTTTATGGGATGTTTTCTCGCTCTAAAATTGAAAAATCCCCGAGTTTTTCATCGTTGGGCTCAGTAAACACATACGACGATGGTTCGAGCAACTCTTTTTCGCTCCTTTTCTAGCTCATTAAACTGAAAAGGATCATTAGAGCATTCTTTTTAGGCATTTTTTTCTCACTCATAAAATTGAAAAAATCCCGAGTTTTTTCTTCAGTCTCATTAAAAACTTATGATGATGATCTGAGCATTCTTTTAGGTATTTTTCTCACTCATTAAACTGAAAAATTCCGAGTTTTTTTCACCAGGCTCATTAAAAATCTACAGCAACAACAAGAGTACTTGCCTTTTTGGGACCCTTTCTTGCTCTTAAATCGAAAAAACCTCGACTTTTTCCCTTCTTCAGGCTCGTTAAATCTATGAAGAAGGAATGAGCAGTTCTTTTACCTCTTTTTCCTTGCTCACTAAACTGAAAAATATACTTTAAGTTTTCTTCATTTGACTCATTAAAATTCGATGAAGGTATTGAGTTTTTCGTCGCATGACTCATTAAAAATTCATGAAGAAATTCAATTTTAGTCTATCTCCTCATACTCGTAACAAAATGTGGTCAATATCTATTGAACATAGATTTCTCTTTATCCGGACTCAGTATATTAACTCACAGAAAAGTAACCGATCTGGGTATACTATTAAACCTTTATCGCACCTGGTTAACAACTATGACAAAGGGACCACCATGGAGTCATTCTTTATGATCTTTTCAGACTCTCTAAATATGAAAAGACCACCGAGTTATCTTATCTGGACTCATTAAATTATACAGATGTGAAGTAAATTCGCTCTTTTTATGATCCTTTTCAGACTCTTAAAACATGAAAATGTCGATGAGTTTGCCTGTCTAGACTCATTAAACTAATCAGATAGAGCATAGAGTCACTCTTTTTGCAGTCCTTTTCAGACTCTTAAAATATGAAAAGATCGATGAGTTTACCCATCTGGACTCACTAAACTAATCAAATGGGGAAAGTGGAAAATACAATTGTGTTGAGTATTTGAAAGAGATTTTTGGTAGCAGTAATTCCATTGGACATGGCACTCCCTCAGATAAACCTTCCTTTTGACGGCCTCTCAATATGAATCTTACCAGCCTATGAGTTTAGCCTATATACCCTGATGTTCTTGCATCTCTGTATCCTAACACTCTTTGGTGTTCATGAGTCTACTGCTACAAGGTTAAAACTGTTGTCGTGCCTTCTATTGTTCAATGGAAAACCTTTTTGATTTTGTTTCCTCCATCAACCCATCAATCATATTCTTTCATCATGCCCTCTATCGTTTTGACCCAATGTTCAAAAAGATTCCTCAAAAAAAAAATCATTCTTGTCCCATTTTCATGTTAATTGATTTAGGACACATTATTGCCTACCTTTCAACAGGTCGCTTCCTATCGACTTCAACACCCTATCTAAGAAAAATAGCTAGAAACACTTTACTATCTTCGTACTTGCAGACATTAGTTGTAGGTCACCTTGTGTTTGATCAAGGGTTCTCATTATTGGCTCCTGGTTAAACGATTCTATGATTGTTCGATGACAAAAACATTTTTCACACTCACTAGATTGTACTATGCATCTTGGAGACCATCACCATTATTAGTGGCCTTCCTCGCATCTATTAGCAGTCTCCATTATTCACTAGTAATAAAACAAAATCATGCATGTTCGGCATCAATGCATATATTCACATGTACTGATCTATGTTGTTCGGTGAAGTGGAAATCAAGAACTTGGGTAGAGGCTTGCATCAGTCATGATCCTATTATGACAATGGTTCTACATTGTGCTTATCGGAGGCCATCATCGGCATATCTCTTTTATGAGACAATCACTCTGACATAGCTATTGAGCATGGGAATGTTCGACTCAGGACATGATTTTAGTTGTTTTATACATATGTGTGTTCTATCAAGTTTCCTATACCACCCGAAGCTCTGATCCTCTCTCTCTCTCTTTTTGTCAAGAAGGAATAGAATAGTTAAGTATAAAGTGTTTTGGTCATCGTCGCAACCTCTGATCTCACACTTTATGGGGCATATGTTATACAGGAAAATGACCTCCTCATTAGTTCAAAGGGAAAAGACATGATGATGGAAGAAATGACCAAGTTCACAAGCCTTTTTTCCAAGACAGTGTTGTCAATACACTAGAAACATGCTTTATAAAGCTTCTCAGGAAGCCTAAGGGAGTGTTAGTGACTCAAGTAGCTCTACTTGCTACCTCAGGAGTAGCATTAGTGAACCCTAGTGAAGATCTAAGGGTCAAAGGTGCAGATTTCCTAAGAAATATCCCTATATTCTCTCCTAAATCAACTCAAAAAAGCAAGGAAACATCCAAGTTTGACCTATTTGGGGGATTACTAATCCTAATGGAGTATGCAAATGGGAAAGAGATCAAAATAAAGGAAAAATCATTGCTTTTACCTAAAGAAACTCATGGAGAAACTTGGCAACCCTAACCTCACATGCTACATAAGCAAAGCTAGGGCTATTGTGAAAGAGGTCAGATCATTTGAAACGATAGCTTACTTGATCTTTGAGCAAAGTCTCAGACTTAAGCATAAGAAGTTTGTAATAAGGGGGAGAGAGAGAGGAGCTGGAGGGGTAAGGGAAGGTTGCTGCAACCGACGGTTGTAATTACTCTTTCAACATTAATATAGAACTGTAGTTGTATTGTACACTCCATGATATTGGTACTATAATTCATTTATATGTTTATTCAATGTATTTTAGCATGACTAGCTTAGTTATGTGTAACTAGATGTCTTTCGTATATTCATGCATTGATTATCAAGGTTTTATGTTGTGATTATGCTTGTCTTTTCTATGTGCAAGACTTGATCTAGAGCTGGCTCAGGGGACTTCCACCTAGCTGCATTATGCTCTCCAGCAATTCCACATGAAGGCTCGAGGTAATGAATCCATCTTGCTTTGATAGTTAGTTGTTGAATATGGACATGCATGTATCCTTGTGACAGTTGCAGATAATCTTACAGTCTCCCAAGGGTCCTGGCAAGACCCTTGAGGGTTCCTTCATTCTCCATACACAGTGCATTAATCCCTATAGCATTCCTTCTCCTCCAAGTCACTGAATAACTCTTTATTGTTGGTCATATGGAATGAGTTATCCAAGTACCACACACTACCCATCACTGATGTCACCATGCAAGCGATGAGGGTGAAATCCAGTTTGAAATGTGAAGCAAGAGCTTCACTTGCCACTCCTCCTGAGGCCTTGTTATCGGACTTCTTATGCGAACACTTAGTGGCATATTGTCCTAGCTCGTGACAATGAGAAAATTTAATAATCGACATGTCCTTCTTCTTTCTGCCCTGACTAGAATCTAGTTTTCAATGGGATGACTTCCAATTCCCTTTATTTGCCTTTCTAGTTAAGGCACAATTCTCCTCATCATCATGATTGGATGAGAATCCATCTCTAGTGTTCTGCTGAATCTCTCCCTATACCAAGTCAAACCAAAATCGATCCCACACTAGTAGCTTCACTATCCCATTAACTGAGTCTTGGTAGCTATGCCAACTCTTGGGAAGTCCTAGAAGTGCTAGGCTCACTAGATCTTCTTCAATAACAATAACACTGACCCTTCCAAGCTCATACGGACATTGGTTGAACATGGTCATTTACTTCGGTATTTATTCGCCCTTCTCCATGTTGATATTTCTGAGCTTGTCCTCCAGTGCCAACTTCTTGTGGCCACTTTTGTTTTGAAGGTCTCTCAAGGCCTTCCACATTGAAAATGGAGTTTCCTTACCATGGGGAGTTGAGAAAATATGACCTCGAACTCCTTCTAGAATAATTCTTCTCACCTTTTCCACACACTTTCTCAACTCTTACAATATTTAGCATCAAATGTTCGAGGATTCGGGATATCACGATCTATGAATTCCTTCATCCTATTGTCTTCCAACACTAGCCCCATATTGTCCTTCCAAGAAATATAGTTTGAACTACCCTCAAGGGCATATTCGAGTCTCAATCTGTAGAATGTCATCGTTGTAACAGCCCTGAAATAAAAACATGTAATTAATTAGATTAATCATGTGATTTATAATCAACACGCAATTTATCAACTAACTAACATCAAATTTCAAAAGTATGAGTAGAGACAACTTACCTGTGGCAATGATATTTCTCGCTTGTGATTTCGAGGTTGAATACTAGTTGAATTCTGCTAACTGCAACAAAGTCATGGGGACAACTCTCCACCAAACTGTAGGCTCAATTGCACAAAATCTTGCTACAACTGGCCCCCCTCGAGCCCTCAATCAACATACTACTGCCAAGGAATCCTTTGTCTCACAACACTATTCTCCCAAGAGAATGGATGATGGAATCATGGAATGCCTCTCATCTTCCTCACCATCTATTAAATAGAGCAAACCTTGGAAGGGAAACCACATGCACACACTCCATGTGTCAACATTAAACTTTATTGCTTTCTTGTTTTATTCTTTTGTTTTTACTTTTTGATAGCTTTACTGATTTTTACTACTTTCTTGTTTTATTTCTATTTATATTTATTTAGAGCTTGAGTACTGTTATTTATTATTTTATTATTATTTATTATTCATTTACTATTACTATTTTTATTTAATTGTTTATTATTTATTTTCTTATATTTTAAATATTATATAATATTATTTATTATTTATTTTTATTATTATTATTATTATTTATTATTTATTATTAAGGGACACTACAATCTTGCTAGTGCTGGCGTATGATATTGCAAATTTGATTTCTCCTGCAATACAAACTCGTATTCTCCTCTTCTATAGTGATTTCAACTCTCATACCATGTAGAATTTTCCTGTAGATTCAAACTGTAGATTGTAATATGCTAAAAAATTGGCTTGAATCTACTCTACTCATCAGTGGAAACAAAAGTTGATCAGTGAAATCATGAAGAAGAAAAAGGAAGAATTTCAATCATGCATAACACAATAATTTTTTGGGGAAAGCCACAGTTAAAAACCCTTGTTATTTGTATATTGCATTAATCAGAATATCTGAGAAGATAATACAATTGTTTTTCAACCCGAACAATCTCTACACAAGTACAATCTATCACATTACTTTACAAACAAGCACATGTCAATACTTAGCCAAATATGTTGTCTATGAAACTCTTATTTCCTTGTGCAGCTTACTAGAGAATTAACCCATATTTAATTGGGAAATTCCTCATCCATATTGTGAATCCATCCATAAGCCTTCCTTGGATTGCATGCATCACCTATTTAATTTAAATGATTTTACAATAGATTGTACATTGTCCTAGAACTCCAATATCAGGGATATAAGGTCTAGATTTAAATCTTAATTTTAATAATAGGATAACAGGGATATAATAATAATAATATTTACCTTTATGTTTCTTCTAATGATTTAAATAAACAATATTTATTAATGATATTAATATTAGTATATTGGAAATACTAATGTTATTATGAATATAGTAATTAAATTTAAATGAATATTTTTTCATTAGTAATATGGTAAATATATAGTATTAAATAATATATATTAATAAGATTTAATAAGATAGTAGTTTATATTTTTATTACTTTAATCTAATCGGAATTGATATTTATATTAAATTATAATAATTAATTAATAAATAATAATAAATAAAAATAATAATTTCCTTAGTTTTAATTAAATTGAGATTTAAACTACTGTTAAAATAGGAAATGGATATAATATAAAATTTACCATTTTGTTTATCTAATAATTATAAAAATATTATTAATAGATATTAATATTAGTTAATTAGAAATATTAATGCTTATTACTAATATAGTATTAATAAAAATAAATATTTTTCATTAAGTAATATAGTAATATATATTATTAAAATAATATTAATAATAAGATTAATAATATGAATATTATAAAAATACAAATAATAAATATATAAATAAATAAAAATTAATTTAATTAAATATAATAATAAATTTACCTTTAATAAAAATGTAGGTTGTATTAATATTTACCACTAAATTTAATAAATAATAATTATATATGATAAATATAAATGGTTAATAAAAGAAATAATATTGTTTGGTAAAATGATATTAATATAAATTGGTATAATAAATATTAATAATGAAATATATAAATAATATTAAATATATATATATATATATATATATATTATATATATAAATTGATAAATAAAAGAATTAAATAAAATTTGGTCCCTCCCCTTAGGCCTGGTCAAACCTAGCCATTAGGGGTCCTTTAACGATCAGGAAAATTAGCTGTTGGAATGGCATGTTGTCCCTATTTAACTTATCGCTCAGATTGGATCTTCAACTTGTCCTGACGATGAACCACACTGGTTGGTTCGAAACGTGTCGATAAATGATTTTTTATGTGATTTTGCCAAAATTATTCTCACAAACAACTCCAATATCAACTGGGTCTTTCTCAGAACTAACATGAATGAGTTACTTATGAGTGAATTATCAATTATCTGATTGATCACTACATGTGAATTAAATCCAAATTAATTCACTTAACCTCTCACTAGTTCCTCCATCAATTAGAACTAGTTTAACTGAATTTAACTGAGTTAAACTGAATTAAATAATTACAATTCAATAATAACTCAACTTAGGCCCCTAAAATTTAGGATCACTCTACATGACTCTAGATAGACTCCCAACTCAACCAGCTAAGTCAACTTAACTTAGTTAATTGTTACAAGTTTCTATGAGAATTAGAAGTGTAATTTAATTCCTAATTTAATTCAAGGACAAATTAAATTAGGATTTTTCTTGTTGCATATTTTTTCCAACAAGAAATGTACCATCTGCGGTCGGTGAAGACCTCGGGTTGTGTCAGCATCTTGGTTCACTTGAGAGCTCCTTCAGTTTTCTTCTAGTGAAACCTTCCACCTTATATGTTGCAATTCTTCACAACAACATCCTATATGTTGGCACTCGATTTTATGAAATACCACTATTCCACCTTTATGACTTGGTTCTTTTATGAGGATCAGTTATGCATCGTCATTAATCAGACAATATTCTTGTATCATTGGACAAGTATTCTTCTATATGTGATATTGATGCATATGTATGATGTGTTCTTTATTGAAAATAACAACAAGAAATGCTATAAATAGCATTGCTATAGATAGCATTTCAGGTACCAGTGTGTGAAATAGCAACAAGAAATGCTAAAAATAGAATTTCTATAAATAGCATTTTAGGATATATTCAAATTTTAATTAGTCCGTGAATTAAAATTAAGAATTAAATTTGAATTTAGTCTCACTAGCTGTTTGAAAAATAATTAATTAATTCATCTTGAGTTAATTAGTTGGAGAAAATAAAACATGAAGTCTTTGTGAAGACATGCAACAGTTATCCCTTTTATTGAGGAAGTTATCCCTTAATTAAGGAGATAAGGTGTTGGGTCCCTATAATACTAGTGATTACCCCATTACTATTGTAGTTGTATCCCTTATTAATATTGTTGCGCCCCTATTGTCCCCATATTGTTATTACTGTGCCCCATAGAATCCCTCTATTGTTATTTTTGTGGCTTTATATTATTATTATTAGGTCGGCTAGGATATATTGTGACTCCTTAGACTCCTATATATAGAAAGGAGGTTTTGTCATTTGAATTATCCAAGAATTGTTCATTTATGTAATGCAAAGGAGGTTTCCCCCTCGAAGAGGCTGAATTCTAAGGCGTTGATCTATCTTTTCTATCTTTTTCTTGAGCTGGTTTCATAACATTTGGTATCAGAGCTTTAGATTCTACGGTTTTGCTGCTCCAAATAGGTCATCGTGGAATTTTCACTATAATTTTTTTCTGCAATGTTTCAGAAGCTGAAAAAAAAAAACCCATTTGAGAAAAAATCGCGCTGAATGTCGTATCCGAATTTCAGATCTTTTCGCACTATATTTGTGGAAATATGATATGAGGAAGTTGGTATTTTTGCAAATTCCTGATTTACATTCCAAACAGGTGACTTGGGGAAAATCGTCATAACTTTCTCTCTGAGCATCGGATTGAAATGTTGTAAGAAGGTACAGAAAGAGAATGGACTGTAGTTTCTTGTATATATTTTTCAGAGCCAAAAGTCAAAACAGTGACTCGTGGCTAGTCGTACAAGTTCTCTCCACTGAACTAATCTATAATTAGGTTACTATGGGAGATTTGTCATAACTCTTCCTTGGAGAATCCAATTTGGATCACACTGGTGGCATTGGAAAGAGGACATAGAGGGCTACTGTAGGTTACAATTTCAAAACTAATGATCTGAAAGTACAGAGATACATTAGAGACAATATCGAGCTCCTACAAAGTGAAAAAAGGTGTGTAGATTTTTTTAATTATTTGCTTAAGCTTGGCTTGAAAATTTATTTTGAAGGAATTTAAAGGGCATAGTAGAGCATTATTATTAGTAACTGATGCCCCGAGGAAAGAAAATCTAAACACCTAGTACGCAACCTGAAAGCTCTAGCATGACTCATGAAGAAGAGGAAGAAATGCTATATGATACATCAAAATTACAAGACCAAGTGCAACAAATGTCACTCTTACAAAAGCTAATAGAAGCTAAGATAAAGGGCGTGGAAGCTAAGATGGATGATTTGAAGATAGATTTGAAGACAGATTTAAAGAGAGACATGGCAGATTTGAAGACAGATTTGACAATTTTCTACAAGAAATACTTACTAATGGTGAAAAGGTAGTAAAGGAAATTCATGGTGCGAACAAAAGAAATGTTAATCATGATTTCATAGACTCTAATGTGGGATCAAAGACCCACCATATTCCAAAAATCGATATGAGGAAGTTTGATGGCAAGGATCCCACAACATGGATATTACGGATGGAGCAATTCTTCGATCTCAATAATGTGCAAAACACCCAAAAAGTACGTATTGCAGCTCTATATTTCAAACCAAATTAGTTTGTATGGTATCAATGGATTTTCTCTCGTAAACAAATTATCCCTTGGTAATTTTTAGCGAGGAATTGATACCACGTTATGAGGATACAAAAAGAAACACTTTGTTTAGCCAATTGATAAGTCTCAAACAAAAGGGTTCAATAATGGAGCACATTGAGGAGTTCCAAAAATTGAACATAAGGATAAAAAATATTCCAGAGGAGCATAGGATTGATGTGTTCATAGGGACTTTAA
The DNA here is from genome assembly GCA_000404065.3 of Pinus taeda. NCBI lineage: Eukaryota > Viridiplantae > Streptophyta > Pinopsida > Pinales > Pinaceae > Pinus > Pinus taeda. The sequence continues at coordinate 13,463 of APFE031005395.1, read as the reverse complement.
AGGATAATGTCTAACATGATGTTTGCCTTTGGGAATCTGATTCATTAGAGAAGGCATTCAGGTTAGCAAGAAAAATGGAAAGAAAAATTATGGCAACCAAGAAGCATACCACTCACAACTATAAATATGGAAGTGTTGTTTCCCCTAGTCTTCCACAACCTATAAAGTTGACACCACAACAATTGGAAGAAAAAAGAGCAAAAGGGCTTTGTTACAGTTGTGATAGCAAATACACTAAAGGTCATAAGTGTGCTGAGAAGAAATTATTCT
>APFE031005395.1:0-12242 GCA_000404065.3 Pinus taeda | reverse complement strand
ATGGCGCATGTGTCCAGATTATAGGGAGCTCAACAAGCTCACTATTAAAGATAAGTTTCCCATTCATGTCATTGATGATTTACTGGATGAATTGCATGGATCAATTTACTTCACCAAGTTAGATCTTCATTCAGGATATCATCAAATCAGAATGAAGACTGAAGACATTCCAAAAACAACATTTAGAACTCATGAGGGTCATTATGAATTTTTGGTCATGCTTTTGGCCTTACCAATGCACCTTCTACATTTCAAGGTTTGATGAATTCCATTTTCAAACCCTTCCTTAGAAAATTTGTGTTAGTATTTTTTGATGATATACTAATATACAACAAGTCTTGGAAGGATCATGTTGAACATGTTGACAGGGTGCTCCAACTATTGGAGGAGAAACAATTATATGTAAAAAGATCCAAATGTTTATTTGGAGTACAAGAGGTGGAATGTCAGGTTCATATTGTATCTCATGGAGTTAAGGTAGACCCTAGAAAAATTAAAGCCATTAAGGAATGGAAAATCGTCACATCCATAAAGCATCTGCGAGGATTTCTTGGGTTGATAGGTTATTATCACAAGTTTGTTAGGAATTATGGGAGAGTAGCAGCACCTCTAACAACATTATTGAAGAAAGATGCATTTTCATGGACTCTGGAAGCAACAAAGGCCTTCGAACATCTTAAAGAGGCAATGTGCCAAACACCGATCTTAGCTACACCGGACTTCACAAAAGCATTTATTGTGGAATGTGATGCTTCAGGAAATGGAATTGGTGTTTTTTTAGTGCAATATGAAAGACCCATTCCTTTTGAAAGTCGTCCAATCATGGGAAAGTTTTTACACAAAACTATTTATGAGAAGGAAATGTTGGCAATACTACATGCACTTAACAAATGGTGAACCTACGGAATGGAAGAAAATTAAAGGTAAAAACGGATCATGATAGCCTTAAATACTTTTTAGAAAAAATATTATCCTCTGAAAGGCAACAAAGTTGGGTCACAAAGACGTTGGGTTATGACTTTAAAATCATCTACAAAAAAGGGAAGAAAAATGTGGTGGAAGATGCACTCTCAAGAAAGGATGAGGATGTGGAAGCATTGTTGTGCGCCATTTCTATTATCCAACTAGATTGGATAAACGAAGCAAGAGAGGAATGAAAGAATGATGAATAAGTGTGGGCACTTATTCAAAAGTTACAACAAGATTCCAGTACATCTAATACATTTATCTGGAAAAATGATTCGTTATGGTACAAAGATCGCTTATATCTCTGTAAGAATTCCCGACTCAAAAAAAAGATTCTTATGGAATTGCACACTTCTCCCTTAGGAGGGCACTCAGGATTTTTAAAAACTTACCACAGGGTTAAGAAGGATTTTTTTTGGGATGGCCTTAAATCAGATATTGAAAAGTTTGTGGTGGAATGTTTGGTTTTCCAACAAAATAAAGTTGAAACAATTAAGACCCCGAGTCTATTACATCTTTTCTCCATTCCAAGCCAATGTTGGGAGGAGTTTTCAATGGGTTTTATCATAGGTTTACCCAAGTTTGAGGGAAAGAGTGCCATCATGGTGGTAGTTCATAGACTTACCAAGTATGCATGCTTTTGTGCATTATCACACCCATTTAAAGCTAGTACAATTTCTACTGCATTTATGGAAACAATTCAAAAGCTACATGGAAATCCAAATATTATTGTAAGTGATAGAGATCCCATTTTCACTAGAAATTTTTGGACAAAATTATTTTCTTTTCTTGGTACTCAGTTAGCTCATAGCTCATCTTATCATCCTCAATCTTATGGGCAAACTGAGATAGTAAACAAATGTTTTGAAGGATATCATCGTTGCTTTGTATCTGATAAACAAACACAATGGGTCAAATGGTTGCCTCATGCTGAATGGTGGTATAAAACTTCCTTCCATACAACAACAAAAATGACCCCATTTATGGCACTTTATGGATATCAACCACCATTCATCACATCATATTTAAGATAAAATTCTAAGGTTCAAGCAGTGGAACATCACATCAAACATCAACAACAAGTCCTCCAACTCTTAAAGGATAACCTCGTGTTGGCACAGAATAGAATGAAACAACAAGCAGATCAACATCACAGCGAAAGAAGTTTTGATGTAGGTGATTGGTGTTCCTACAGCTACAACCATATAATCAAATGTCCCTCAAGCAAGCTAAGAAGGATAATAAATTATAACCAAAGTAGTATGGTCCGTACAAGGTGTTACAAAATATTGGTACTATGGCATACAAATTGGAGCTTCGTGCAGCTTCTCGATTGCACCCAGTTTTCCATGTTTCATGTTTAAAGAAGGTTATAGGCGACAAGCTCCCAGTTCAAACAATATTTCCAGAACTTGATGAGGAATGAAAATTTATATTGGAACCAGAAGAAGTCACAGAAACAAGAACTTGATAGCTATGAAATCGATCAATTTCAGAGTATCTTATCAAGTGAAAGAACTTATCTGTTGAAGATTCCACATGGGAGGATGAGAATTTTATACAGAAGCATCCAGAACTACTCAAGTGTTAAGGACAACGCTTTTTTGAAGGATAGGGACATGTTGGGTCCCTATAATACTAGTGATTAGCCCAGTACTATTGTAGTTGTGTCCCTTATTAATATTTTTGTGCCCCTATTGTCCCCATATTGTTATTACTATGCCCCATAGAATCCCTCTATTGTTATTTTTGTGGCTTTATATTGTTATTGTTAGGTCGGCTAGGTTATATTGTGACTCCTTAGACTCCTATATATAGAAAGGAGGTTTTGTCATTTGTATCATCCAAGAATTGTTCATTTATGTAATGTAAAGGAGGTTGCCCCCTCTAAGAGGCCGAATTTTAAGGCGTTGATCTATCTTTTCTATCTTTTTCTTGAGCTGGTTTCATAACAAAAACATGAAGAAATGGCCAAAAACAAAGTTATTAAAGGCTTGGATAGTGATGCACAGGAGTTGTCGGATCTGGCTGATCAAGGGTCTAGATCCGATCGGCATATCACAATCAGCGAAGGCAGGTGGAGGCTATCAGAGGCTATCATATGACTGTTGCAACAACGATCAACACGAGCCAATGAGGACCGTCGATCAAGCGCCTAGATCAACGACCCAAGTTAACTCACAATATTGTGTCGCCACAATAAAAAGGATAATTTACCAAAGGTTTGGGGACTATGAAATGTGCGAATGCGATATCACAATATCGCATCGGAGCAATGCAAGGGAGTGGGGCCAATAACAAATGCGACTGTGATAGCCGGACCTGATAAGATTATGGATGATATTTGATATATTTTGAGATCCAGAAACAGGGCTTTTCTATGTATTTCGAATTCTTATTAAATAAACGAAATGCACCTGATGTGATATATATTCGGACCCAATGGAACTTATAGATGCGAATATATAACATTTCAAGTCCAATATGAGCCATTTTGTTGTGATTTTCTTTGTATTTTGGATCTTTAACAATAAACCCAAATACAAAGGAACCTATGCCTATGTAACTTGCAATAGAAATTTAAAGGTGGACCCAATGGAATATAGGGCAGAATTAATGATTTTTGAAGTCCGAAAAACGGCAAGTTGGCGGGTTTTCCCGTGTTTTAGAGTCTCTGTGTAAACAGAGAACGGCCATTTTTGGGATTTCAAAGGCACGATGGTCCCTTCCGTTACAGAATAGGTGCCCACCATCCATGAAGGTGTTTAGCAATGATTGCTAACGCTTAGAGGGGGATTTGAGCGAACAGAGGCCGGGAGCTAGAGAGCCCAGAAAAGGAAACGAACAGACAACAATGATTGGCTTAAAAGCCACAGAAGATAGAAGACAGAGAGAAGTAGTGTTGTGATAGAGAGAAGATAGGGACATAGAGTGAGAGAGGGAGTTTGTGTACTCAGAGAGGCTTGAGGGATTCAGGCAAACTCCTCCTGTTTTGTATTTGTTGTGCTGAGACTCAATTTGAGCTCACATTTTCTAAAACTCTACTCTTGAAGACATAATAGAGAGGTCACCACTGAAGTTTGGACCAAGAGACGTAGCCCAAGAGTTTTGGGTGAACTCTATATTAAACTTGTTGTGTTATGTGTGTTTGTCTATTATGTTTCTCTAACTACTCATTGTCTATATTATTCGCAATTTTATCAATCCATTGCACTAAGTAATATAAGAAAATCCATGCACATGAGTCTATAATACCTTAAAACTAATCGAAGATCTCATTTTCAGATCAAGTGGTATCATAGCTTTAGGTTTGCTAAGGTTAGACAAGCTTGTGTTGGATTGTTGAATGCTAACTAGGTCAAATCTCAAACTGGGAGAAGGAGAACTTGTTGAGGCTAATCTAGAGATTGGAAGAGTCTACTCTCAAAGGGGAATGGTCGAAGAATTCCCATTGGAATCAAAATCTCATTTCATGGATAGTTTCATGACCATGAGAGCCATGGTGGAAGAGATGTATCGAGAATTCAAGAAAGCACCTCAACACCCAAACAAGGTAAAGGAGTAGAGGAACCTTCTCTAGATGCCCATCCAGAGGGCAAAGGGAAAGGGGAAGAGCCTCCTCCATCATCTCCTCCACTAACACCTCCTTCTAGCCCTGAAAACAAAAAGAAGAAAACATCTTTGATTAAATTAGATGTAAAGTTTGATTTGCCAATTTATGATGGAGAACTAAATGCATAAAATCTAGATAACTTGATTAGATAGATTCATGTATATTGCAGGGTGCAGAACATTGATTCAGAAAGGATAAAGATTTAGCTAGCTAGCCTTCACCTTGGAGGGACTGCACTAGTGTGGTGGGAAGTCAGGACACAAGCTTATTTGAAGAAGCATGGTAAAATTATTTCTACCTATAATGAATTTGTTTCTGCCATTAAAAAATAGTTCTATCCTCCAGCTTATATGTAGCAAGCAATGATGAGTTGGAAAACTCTTCACCAATTAAAGGGCCAAAGTGTACAAAGCTATACCCAGGAATTTAGAAAAAGAGCTTTAACTTTAGGCATATCTCTAGACTCACCTGAAACTTTGTTGAAGTATATAGGTGGTCTTAATAGCTTTTTGAAGCACACCATTCTCATGTTTAATCCCACTAGTCTAGATGATGTATCAGTTCAGGTTACACATCTAGAAGCTAGAAATTGGATAGAAATTGGACAAGTGAGGAAGATGTATCCTCATTTGATCGATGCTTAAAAACCAACTTTTTGTGGTCCAAAATATTTTTCAATGGGAAGGCCTGATCCAAAATGGATACAAAACACACTCTAAGTCTTGGAGAAAGTTTATTGCTAATTTTTCCTTGATTGCAGCTCCATTACATGCTTTAATAGGATTGAATAAGGTGTTTCAGTGGGGAGGCAAATAGCAAAAAGCCTTCGACACCTTAAAATAAAAAATTAGTACAGCACCAGTACTAGCACTGCCAGATCTTCAACAACCATTTGAGATTGAAATAGATGCCAGTGACTATGCCAAGGGAGCAGCGTTGATGCAACACGGTAAACCCATATGCTATCATTTTGAGACATTTAATTCTACAGTAGTTAATTATCCCACATATGATAAAGAATTATATGCATTAGTCCAGAATGTGAAAAGTGGAAACATTATCTAATGGGCAAAGGAACAATTATGCATACAGATCATCAACCACTTCAATATTTTCACTCACAAACTAAATTGCAGCAATCAAGACACTATAGGTGGATGGGTTTTCTACAGCAATTTCATCTTGTCATCAGATATAAGAAGGGCATACACAATAAGGTTGCAAATATGTTATCCAGACCAATCATAAATGCATCTACTATACTTAAGTGTAACTCAATAATGCATGAAAGCTACATTGAACAATATGCTCAAGATGTGGATTTTAAAGATGTATATGCAACTTTAAGTCATGATAAACAAGTAGAAGAATTGGATTATTATGTAACAACCAACTCTTGTATCATTTGGGAAATTTATGCACTCCACAAACTGAAAGAGTTAACATAATTCAAGAAGCACATACTTCTCTAATATAAGGTCATTTTGGTGTAAATAAAACAGTTACACAGCTATAAAGGTTCTGTTATTGGCCAAGAATGCATGAAACAATTTCTAGATATATTAAAGGGTGTACCATGTGTGCTAGAAGCAAGCCCAGTAATAGAAAATTAGGCTTATGCACTCCACTTCCAATTCCTTCTCATCCTTGGGAAAGTGTTTCCATGGACTTTGTTGGGGGATTGCCAAAATCTAGAAAATGTCATGACTATTTATATGTTATTGTGGACAAGTTCAGCAAAATGTGTATTTTAATACCTTGTAACAAGTAGATTACAGCTGAACAAACAACGAAGTTGTTCTTTTAGCATGTCTAGGTTCATTTTGGGTTACCCACTTACATTGTATCTAATCGATATTCCCGATTTGTTGGGAAGTTTTGGTCAAGTCTGTGGGAATTAATGGACACAAGATTGAAGAAGAGCATAGCATTTCATCCACAAATAGATGGCCAAACAGAGGTGGTTAACAAGACAATGATTCAATTACTCAGGGGCTATTGCAACAAGCATCCCAATCTTTGGGATGAACACTGGTGTTATGTGCAACATGCTTACAATTGTACCAAGCACTCTTCTACTCAAAGATCTCCTTTTGAGACTTGTTTTGGTGTTACACTAAAGTCTCCCTTGGATTTTGTCTTTAGTAAAGACATAGCAGTTGATGGACACAGTGATGTGGACAAAGCAACCAAGTTCATTGACCAGATCCAAGAAATTCACCAGGCAGTGCAGGAACAGCTGGAAAGAAGCCAAGCCAAGTATAAGGCAAGGCATGACAAGCATCGAATTGAGAATAGCTTCCAAGTTGGTGATCAATTCTAGTTGTACATCAACAAAGACAGAATGCAAGGTGAAGGTAAGAAGCTAAAGCCAATAATGTATAGGCATTTCAAATACTTGAGAAAATTGGTGAAAACACTTTTCGCGTTGATTTTCCAGCTTATATACATATTTATTCAATCATTATGCAGAGAACTTGAGACTATATGAACCTTCATTGATTGAAGATCCCGAAGAGAAAAGTTAGTTGCCTTCTATTGCTGATCTGTTGCCTGAATATATCAATGAGTTGCAGGAAGATACAGTTCTGGATAGGAAGGTGAGAACTACGCACAGAGGGGATGTTGAGTACCTCAGAATGGGACTCAAAGGTTCAAAACCAAGCAGTGCACAATGGATATAAATTGGACAAGTGAGGAAGATGTATCCTCATTTGATCGATGCTTAAAAACCAACTTTTGTGGTCCAAAAGCTTTTTCAATGGGAAGGCGTGATCCAAAATGGATACAAAACACACTCTAAGTCTTCAAAATAAAAAACCATCGCATAAGGAAAAACCTTACAAAAGGCGGAAAACACTATTGAGAGAGAAAAACATGAAGAAATGGCCAAAAATAGAGTTATCAGAGGTTTGGACAGCGACGCATAAGAGACATCGGATCTAGCCGATCAACAGTCTAGATCCGATCGGCATATCGCAATCGGCGAAGGCAGGCGAAGGCTATCATATGACTGTTGCGATAGCGATCAGCGCGAGCCAACGAGGACTGTTGATCAAGCGCGCAAATCGACAACCCAAGTTAACTCGCAATATCGCGTCGGCACAATACAAAGGATTGCTTACCAAAGGCCCGGGGACTATGTGATGTGCGATTTCAATATCACAATATCGCATCAGAGCAATGCAAGGGAGCGAGGCTGATAACAAATGTGACTGCGATAACAAGACCCGATAAGATTATGGATGATATTGATATATTTTGAGATCCGGAAACAAGGTTTTTCTATGTATTCTGCATTCTCGTTAAATAAACGAAATGCGCCCAATGTGTTATATATCTGAATCCAGTGGAACTTATGTATGTGAATATATAACATTTCGAGTCCGATATGAGCCATTTTCTCAAGATTTTATTTGTATTTGGGATCTTTAACAATAAACCCAAATACAAAGGAACCCACACCTATGCGACTTGCCATAGCAATTTAAATGCGGACTCGATGAAATATAGGGCGGAATTAATGATTTTTGAAATCTGATAAACGACAGATTGGCGGATTTTCCTATGTTTTAGAGTAATTCTTTGTGTAAACAGAAAACAACCATTTTTGGAATTTCAAAGGCATGATGGTCCCTTCCGTTACAGAACAGGTGGCCACCGTCCCTGAAGGCATTTAGCAATGATTGCTAAAGCTCAGAGGGGGATTTGAGCGGACAGAGGCTGGGAGCCAAAGAGCCTAAAAGAGGAAATGAAAGAGGAAACGAACAGACAACGCCGATTGGCTTAAAAACCACAGAAGATAGAAGACAAAGAGAAGCAGTGCTGAGACAGAGAGAAGATAGAGACAGAGAGCGAGAGAGAGAGAGAGAGAGGCTGTGTACTCAGAGAGGCTTGAGGGATTCAATCAAAATCCTCCTATTTTGTATCTATTGTGTTGAGACTCAATTTGAGCTCACATTTTGTAAAACTTTGCTCTTGAAGACATAATAGAGAGGTCATCACTAAAGGCTTGACTAGGAGACGTAGCCCAAGATTTTTGGGTGAACTCCATATTAAACTTATTGTGTTATGTGTGTTTGTCTATTATGTTTCTAATCTGGACTTAAACAGGAACGCACAAAATTACAGAGATAACCATAAACACAGATATGCAGTGGAATAATACTTCATTTCATTAATGTAAAATATTGAAATATGCTTACAAACAGTAATGGAAATAAACCAGCTAGGGCAATGATAGCTTATCTCTGAGAAGAGATATGGTGGATACATGCCTCTGAACTATGTTACAATAAGGCACAAAGGCCTATTTATTGTTGAGAAACAATGGAAAACCCTTCACATCCCAAAACCTAACCCTAGCAGATGAAACGCCAAATTGTGGCCCCGTTTGGGTAAATTGGTACATCAATTTCCCGGGGTCGTAACTTTGGCATACGATCTCCGTTTGATGCGTACAATAGCTCGTTAGAAAGATCTATCTGAGAACTACCACTTTTGGAAGAGAAACAACACATGTTGCCCCCAAACTTCCCAAAAAACGTCATTTAGGGCCTCAAAATGACTTCGAAAGTTCAAGCCCCGAAAAATTGCTAAAAATAGTAAATTGTGCTACAATTTAGGAAACTGAAAAGACTGAAAGAGACAGTTGTGGGGGTCCAAATGCGATAGTGGGTGGCCACCAACATCCACCTGGATCATTCCTCCCCTATTAGGAAGCAATGGTCCCCATTGCGTTGAGTTCCTCCCTAAGATGAGGAAGCTTATATTGAGCTGGGTCTCTGGTGAGCTATTCTGCAATCTCTGATGTGTCTAGAAATGGTGGGAAGCATGGTCGATGACGGTCCACATTGAACACTCGGTGCAAGTGAAGGAATGGAGGAATGTTGTGCTTCAAAGCATTGTTTCCCATAGCCTTGGTACTGGTGTAAGGACCATGTCGGAGTGGTCTGAGTTTCTAATGGGTTCTAGTAAGGTGTTCTATCTATAGATGCAACCAAACTTTGTTACCCACCTGAAACTTGTGTGGTACCCTTGTGGTTGAGGAGAAGTTGTTCCTGTGTTCTGTCATGACTACATCCCTTTGCTGCTACTGCTGCGTGGAGGAACCCTTTGCGGGGGTCATGGATGTAGCAACGATCTTCCCCTTATTTTGGGAGCGAACCAGACAGAAAATGAATTTCCTAGTCTAGGAGATGAGCTTGTTTCCTTTCTTGGCAGTGATCAAAGAGGTGGCAGTAGGTGGGGCTACCTACGGTATCCTGTATAATAAATTATCCAAATAAATAATGACAGCGCAAGGCCTTGACTCATGCACAACATGTCGCCTCCACAAGTATGGCTGGCCTAATAGTACATCGAAAACATCCAAAGGTGTAACATCACACAATACCTCATCTGTGAAGGGCTTGATGTTGTAGGGAAGGCGGCATTGTTGGCGAACTTTATGATCTCATCCTTCGTGAAGCCACCCGATACTGTACGGCTGCCGGTGTGGTGTAGTCAGTAGGCCCAACTGCTTCATGCCCTCTATTGAAATGAGGTTCTTTTGGCTACCACTGTTGACCATGAATTGCAGCGGTGAACCCTTCACCCACATCTGTGAGTGGAAAAGATGCTCCCCCTCCTCTGGGTCTTCAAACTCATTCTTTTGGATCTTGGTGATGGCAACAGTGGTGCTGGGATCCGCATCAATGATCTACTTCCCTTTTCCATTCCCCTTGTCGAGTTCTGGCTTAGGGTTGGAACATGCATCTAATTCGGAAGCCTTCAACTCGGCCACTAGCGACTGCTTGGTCCGACACTCACTTGTGTTATGAGTGGGACTCTTTTGGAACTCACACCACTTTCCTGTGTCCTTCTTCGACTTCATGGTGTTGTTCTTTTCTTGTGGCTTCGACGGGTTGTCTTGGGTCACCCCGCCTTGGCTTTGTCCTTTAGGCTTTGGATTTGCAGATCCAAAGTCTCGCTTCTTCTGTTTTAACTTTTTCTCGATTTTGACAGCGTATCAGTACACCACGCCGAGCGAGGAGATGTTCAGGAACTCCATTTCTTCCTAGATGTATCTATGTAGGCAGCTACGGTATTTTAGTACCAGATGCAACTCAGAATATTTGGTACCCAACTGTGTGCAAAAGGTATGAAAAATGTTCGTGAACTCTGGCACATCTTGGTCTCGTCCCTGCCGTAGTGTGGTTTATTTGATGTATTTTTCCTCATAGCTTTTGGCAGGGTAGTACTGCTCCTTGATGGCATCCCGAAATGAATCCTAAGTGGGTGCATTTGAAAATAGTGAGCCAGTACTTTCATTCTTTTGCTCGTTGTAGGTTTCCCACCAGTCCTTGACATGGGGGGCTGCTTTGAGAAGAGCGAAAACAATCTTTTCCCGACTCGAAAATTCATGAACAAAAAATACCCTTCTAGCAAATTTAACTATTTATCCATAGCATCCGTGTCTATTTGACCCTCAAATATGGGGATTTCGAAATTAAGTTGTACCTTAAACAGTGTGGCGTTTCTAGAGTAGCTATTTGAAGCCAATGCATCACCTCTGGGTAGCTGCCGGAGGATCCGTGCAAAGTTATCCATCATCGCATTCCTTTGCAACTCGAGGGCTTCTCCGAGCAAGATTTTCATAGGATCTCCTGCCCCCTCGTCTTTCTTCTCATCTGCCATGGGAGGCCATCAGGATTTGCAAGGTTGGTCTTACAAAGGTTTGACCAGTTCAAGCCCTAACTCCTTATATCCCGACCTCGTTGGGAACATGCAAAGAAAAATAGAGAAAAAGTAGACCGCTCTGATACACTGATCCAGACTTAAATAGGAACGCACCAAATTACAGAGATAACCATAAACACAGATATGCGGCGGAAATAATACTTCATTTCATTAATGTAAAACACTGAAAGATGCTTACAAACAGTAATGGAAATAAACCAGCTAGGGCGATGGTAGCTTATCGCTGAGAAGAGATATGGTGGCTACATGCCTCTAAACTATGTTACAATGAGGCTCGAAGGCCTATTTATTGTTGAGAAACAATGGAAAACCCTTCACATCCCAAAACCTAACCCTAGAAGATGAAACGCCAAATTGTGGGCCCCGTTTGGGTAAATTGGTACATCAATTTCCTGGGGTCGTAACTTTGGCATATGATCTCTGTTTGATGTGTACAATAGCTCGTTAGAAATATCTATCCGAGAACTACCACTTTGGAATGGCAACATCGGTCCATGGACCCATGTTGCCCCCAGATTTCCCAAAAAATGTCGTTTAGGGCCTTAAAATGGCTCTGGAAGTTCAGGACCTGAAAAACTACTAAAAATAGTAAATTGTGCTACAATTGAGGAAACTGAAAAGACTGAAAGAGACAGTTGTGGGGATCCAAATGGGATAGGTGGGTGGCAACCAACATCCACCTGGATCAGTTTCTCTAATTGCTCATTGTCTATATTATTCGCAACCTTATCGATCCGTTGCACTAAGTGTCATGCGGAAAGAGTTATATTTGCGGACAAATCTAACCTCCCTAGGAGTCTAAGACTCTCTAGTGACAAACAAACCAAACAAGAGCTATCCTTCTCTAAACACACATAATTCTACGAGAATTCAAATGTTTTCGATCTTACCTTAGGTCCAACGCTTGTTGTAGCAGTCCAGC
>APFE031005392.1:0-47424 GCA_000404065.3 Pinus taeda | reverse complement strand
CGAGCCTTACTGAATGAAATGTAGACACAAAGACGGAGTATTCCGGTCCGAGCTTTGACATAATAGAGAGAATTTGGCGACTCTCCTCCTTGGATTTGTCAATTCCACAACCCTTGAGTTGCAAAAATAGATCATTATATTTGGTGAAGAAGTCTTGAATTCTATCATAGTTCCGTGGATCCAATGATAGCAGGTCCACTTCGAGCATATGTCCTTTCATCTCATCTTGTTTCCCGTATAGATCTTCAACCTTTTTCCAAATCTCATTGGGAGTATTGCAAGCAGATAGATGAAATTGCAACTCTGGAGAGATGCACATGCATATGGATCCGTGGGCCTCATCCATACGGTTGAGATACTTGGATTTCTCTATGGCTGAAGTGGGTTCTACTTCTGTAGCCATGGTAATCCTGTACAACCCTTTTTGACAAAGGTATCGAGCCATTTGGTCCTTCCATTCGTGATAGTTGTACGGTGTTAGGATCGATGCTTTGGGAAACTCCATTTTTTCTGTCAATCTTCGATCTCCGAGCTGTAATACCTGCAAAATAAAATACTGGTGCGCCTTTATCTAGCAACCTGTGGGCTCCGATACCATGTAAATGTGTTAGAAAACCTGCACAGATGAATCTAGCTAGTAAAGGTTGAACACACAGCTTTGTAGAGCAAAAACATTAAAGGAAAATCGAAAGAAGAAAAGAATGATTCATTAGAAAATATGTTACAATGCTCATTATATAGCATTACTGGGTGAAGATCCAAAGGTAATGAACTATAGTGGGTGAAGATCCCAAGGTAATGAACTATAGTGGTGATCAATGAGAAGACTCAACACCTACAACAAGTTCCGGAGATAACTAGTCAGTTACAGAGTTAAAGAAGGAGCAAATCAAGGAGTAAATCATGCAAAAGGAATCTTGCATGCAATCCCATGCTCTAACTAAGAGTCCGCATGTAGATGTGTAGTAGTTGCATGTAGTTGCATGCTTTAACTAAGAGTCCGCATGCAGTTGCATGTAGTTGCATGCTCTAACTGAGAGTCTGCATGTAGGTGTAGAAGTTCCAACAGTTTTCGTGTTATTTTTTTTTGTGTCTGAATTTAAGCATGCCCATGCTATTTCCGGTTTGTTTCTTTGGATTGTCACATTGGTTTCTTTCAATATGGCCTTGTGCTTTTGGCGTAGGTGGCCTACTAAGAAGATTAGAAGGAGCTGAATAAACAAAGAAACCAACTGAATTATGAAACTTTGATCCAATATTTTTGCATGAAACTGACCAACAATTACGTGGAGATGCCTCGGTGACAATAGAAGTAATAATTGTCCGCGAATTTTGATAATTTTGATAATGTTATATGGGCATGCTTAAATTTAATTACTCTCTTTTTGGGAACAAAATTGTTGTTTTTAATAAAATTCCGCAGGTCAAATGTAATACTTCCTGCCAAATAGTTATAGCGAAGGGGCAACCAAGTAAGAGGTGAACTACCTCCTCATTTGCTGATCCCCACATAGAGCATCTCCCCGGTCCTTGGAAGCCCCTCCGCATGAGATCCTTCAATATGAGGATCGTATTATGGCATGTAAGCGTTTCAGCTTAATTTTTTTTATGATTACTGTTAATTAATCTTTGTTTCTCTATGAGATTTAACGGCCACCATTCAGGAATATTCTAAATTCGGGGAATTTTAAGATTTTTTGCGCTGCCGAAAGAATTATATCATGATATGTCATTAAAATAAGGCTTGCAATGGCTTAAATAGCGCTTTCCATTTTTCTATTCCGTGGCCATTATCGTTTGCACCTTAGTTTAAAGGTCTCTAATTTTTTGGAAAACCGAACTATTCTTTTAATCTTTCTGTTCAAATGGATCAACACCGTTGCGATTTGAAGACTAGAATATGTAAACACTAATTTGTTTGGGGGCCGCTTTTAGTGCAGAAACATAAACGGCTACACGGTAGATCTAGTAGACTGTCAAATCTTTAAAATATTTACTTTAAAAACTATATGGGAAGGCCTTCCATTTCCAGCCAGATTATTCAAATGACAGCTTCCAAACTTTATTAGAATTTATTTAGGAGGACGATTGTATAAGTAGCATCCTCCATCACATAACTCACCGCATTTTGCATGCAGATGACTATGGTTTGTCGACATCGACTTCATTGACATGGTGCGAGTGTTTTCCTCGCAAGTCAATCACGGAGAAAAGTTGGCCTCATATACCGGCGATTTATTAGGGTAGAAGAGCCCATAGTGACGTTCTTTGTCATCTTGACTTGGCTTGTCCTCGTTGAAAAGGGCGAAGATATAGGTCTCGATGCTCCTTCCCGGCCTCTTGGGCGTCCCTGCATTCGATAATACATGGCGGATGAGATTGTTGTTATAAGTCCGAGCATACTCAATGGTGGCCACATTAATGTTGCCACCCGAAGGCCATCCACTTTCAGTAACGATGAGTGGGATGTTGTCATATCCCAAATTTTCCATGGCGGAGATAATAGTATCAACAATGGCATCGAACAAGTTGGTGTAGCTCTCTACCACCGGAGACTTGGACTGAAAAAGAGCGTAATCCAGCTTAATGTTTTTCCAGTTGTTGACGTAGCTGAAAAATGGATAGACGTTAGCCATGAAAGGAGCCTCGTTATATGACAGAAATTGCAGCATAGACCTCATGGTGTCCTTCACCTCGTCTGTGAATGCTCCCTTAGAAGGTGGGTAGGAGTTGCCTATCACAGATTCTGAGGCGTGGGTGGTGGATACCTTGATCTTATTCTGCAGATTAGCCATGTTAAGCGCGGTTTGAATGTTCTTCATGGCAGGAACAAGATACTGAACGTTCTCCTTGCTCTTAAAAACCTCGTTGCCCACTGCAATGTATTTTATATTGGTGGCGGGATAGAACGGCACAATGTTGTCCTTAACCCAACCGTTTGCTGCGTCTTGGCTAGACGATATTTGTTGCAATATGTTGGTTTCGATTCCCACGATTACCTCGATCCCGAAATTCTCAAAAGCTTTCGGTACGCCTGGGCTCCCTTGGAAAATCCTATATTTTCCAATGTTGTGCTCCTTCAGCAAGGTTACTACCTCGTCTGCATGTGGCAAATTGTTTACTACCATGCCGTTGTTGACTCCTATTTGAGCAACGTCTGCACAATGAATCGAATTAATGTTAAGAATTGTCCGAAGCGTATTATTCATGGGACAAAGGGTCCTTTTGCAGCAAGTATATACATTTTACCTTTTTATTTTAATTTTTTCTTAGGAAACCTATAAACATAACAATGAGAATGTATCCAATTTTACATTCTAACTACAAAAAAGAAAAGAATTGGAAAAATGTTGGGTAATGCTCAACTTACCCACGAGAATTGAACACAAGATTGAAATACACCCAATTAGCGTGATCTTCATGGCTGCCATTTTTCTCAGAGGAATTGAGCGACATGAAAAATCTACAGGCAGACATCCAATTTATAAGAAGTTCTATAGTGATGGGTCAAGTGAATGCGCCACCGCATGCGACTGGCTGCACCGTGCAAGAATGGGTTTGCTAAATTGATTAAGGCGCTTTCCTCGTAATTTGCCTTTTCCTTCCATTCCTTCTCAATGCAGACTTTCAACAATTTCTCGTTTTGTCCTCAACATTCTAGCCGAGTCCCCAGTCAAAGTCTTTGGTTATCAAAATGAATGGATTAAGGCACTTTCCTTGCAATGTCTGTTTCAGCTTTTTCACCACATGTCTAGAAGACGTAAAGGCATGGGCACTTTTGTTCCACATAAATGCACACTGTCGACAATTTCTTTGTTCGTTTCTTCCTCCAGGTCTCAAAGTCTTCGCATATTAACAAAAATATTTCCACTTTTTGAGTTGGAATTGAACCAGGGTTGCAGAGGCATTGACTTTCAACAATTTCTGGTTTTGTCCTCAACTTACTAGCCGTCCGTCCCCAGTCAAAGTCTTTGGTTATCAAAATGAATGGATTAAGGCACTTCCTTGCAATGTCTATTTCAACTTTCACCACATGTCTAGAAGACGTAGAGGCACGGGCACTCTTGTTCCACATAAATGCACACTGTCAACAATTTCTTTGTTCGTTGCTTCCTCCAGGTCTCAAAGTCTTCGCATATTAATAAAAATATTTCCACTTTTTGAGTTGGAATTGAACCATGGTTGCAGAGTCCGCCATTAACGTTCAACCACTCTAGTGGGCTAAGAACATTCTTCGTTTGCAGTATTCCCCGCGTAAGATAACGGCCAGTCACCCGGTCTTCCTTCTCGAATCAGTCCGTGAAAATTGTTGGAATTTTATCAAAATTCCATAACATACTAACAAAAAAAATGCTCTGTTTTAACACTTTGTTTTTAATAGAGAAAACTGAAAATCGCTTGCTGGAAACGGTGGATAATTCAAAACAAAACTGGAAAACAGAACCATACTCTCTTTTGCATAGCGGGAAAAACGTTTGTGGAATACGGTGTTTTAGCAACGCTCAAAATGGTGTCACAACAACGTGCGACAGTGTAACAGCGACACTAAAATAAATTGTATTCATAAACAGTGAACCAAATGATACAAATTCGTCTTCCTCACATAGAGAGATTACAAGAGGAACACTTTAGTTCCACAAACCAATTTTCTTTATCTCAGAAAATTACAGGTTCAGTACTGTGTGTTTACAAAAAAGACTCTCTATCGTTCTTCTAACCTTAAAATAGAATTGTTGTTCATTACATTTATAGGAAAAAACATATATGAGTTTAAACAATAACATAATCAAAATATCTTCTAACGCTTATCTGTGTATTGAATGCAGCAAGCGGTGATGCCTTTCTCAAGAAATCAAGTCGGCGGTTGCAAGGGAATTCAATTCTGAGATTTTAATGCACATTAATGTGCAAAACATCAAGAGCGACTTTGCGGCATCGAACAGCCTGAAATATCTATGAAAAATCAGATTTCTGTCTAGCTGTTTATGTTGCAGTTGGAATTAAATTCCAAAACTCCCCCTTAATTTCAACTACTTCATACCCAGGCATTTCCTGAGATGATCAAAACTTTTCTTTGCTAATGGTTTTGTCAAGATGTCAGCTAGCTGATCCTCTGTTTTGTAGTGCTGCAAAACAATCTCACCATTGTTAACCAATTCACGTATGAAGTGAAATTTGGTATCTATGTGCTTTGTTCTTCTATAAAAAACAGAGTTTTTAGACAATGTTATTGCTGAGCTATTGTCATAGTAAATTATTGTGCCATTTTCTTGTTCATGACACAAATCTCTCAGAACTCTTCTCAGCCACAGTGTTTGGAATGCTGCTGCTGTTGCTGCCACATACTCTGCCTCTGCTGTTGACAAAGACACAACTGGTTGCTTCTTGGAAGCCTATGAAATGGCTCTCGATCCCATATGAAACACATATCCTGATGTGTTTTTCCTATCATCAACACTTTCAGCCCAATCACTGTCAGTCTAACCTGTCAACATGAAACTTTCAGAAGAGGAGTATAAAATACCAAACCCCTTCGTTCCATTCACATACCTTAGAATCCTCTTGGCTTCCTGCCAATGAGTCTCTTTCTGTCTTTCCATAAATCTGGAAATTAAACTCATAGCGTGGATAATGTCTGGCCTAGTTGCAATCAAGTACATAAGGCTGCCAACTATGCTCTTGTAAAATTTTGGATCAAAATCCTTGGTGTTGTTTTCTTTGGTCAATTTCAACCCCACTACAGTTGGAGTCAAAGCCCCCTTGTTGTTCTGCATGTTAAATCTCTTCAACACTGTTTCTACATATTTATCTTGAGAAATGAAAACACCATTTTCACTTTGGTCTACTTTGATTCCAAGAAAATATCTTAAGAAGCCCAAGTCAGTCATTTCAAATTCATTTTTCATGACTGCTTTAAAATCAACAATGAGAGAAGCATCATTGCTAGTAAAAATCAAATCATCTACATATAAAACAACAATAATAATCTTACAATCATTCTCCTTTATGTAGAGTGTGGGTTCACCATCACACTTATCAAACCCATTCTCAATCAGATAAGCATCTATTCTGCTATACCATGCTCTTGGAGCTTGCTTTCGCCCATAAAGAGCCTTCTTCAGCTTGCAAACTTTATGCTCTTGGCCATCAACTTCATAACCTGGAGGTTGTTCAACATAAACCTCTTCTTTTAACACTCCATTCAGGAATGCAGATTCAACATCCTACTGATAAATCTTCCATTTGTGTTGTGCTGCAATAGACAACATTGTTCTGACTGTTTCCATCCTTGCTACTGGTGCAAAGGTTTCATCATAGTCTTTGCCTTGTTGCTGTTTGTAGTCTTTCACAACAAGTCTTGCTTTGTGCCTGTCAATCTTGCCTTCAACATTGCTTTTGCTCTTATAGACCCACTTAACTCCAATGGCATCTTTGCCTTCAGGGAGGTCCACTAACTCCCATGTTTTACTCTTTTCAATTGCACCAATTTCTTCATTCATTGCTTCAATCCATTTACCTTCATTTACATCATCTTCAAAATGAACTGGATCATCAACATGAGAATACAAAGCGAATAATGAATTCAGACAGATATTGTTACTTACCTCTCCTTGTTCATAAAACTCATTCAGATTTATGAATCTTGGTCTTCTTGGTGTGTTTGGAGTTCCATTCGAGCTTGAGGGTATTTCTGATCCCTGTGGTGTGCTTGGAGAAGCACTTCCTTGACTTCTTAAGGCTGTTCGAATTCCAGCTTGTGGTATGGTTTGTTGAATTTGTTGTGGTGGAGGAGGAGCCACCAAGGAAGGATTATTTGATGCTGTCCCTTCCTCTTCTTCTTCATGAGACACAACTATCTTCACATTCACTGTTTTTTCTAAGCTTCCATCCCAAGCTTCATTTTCAATGAATTGCACATCTCTGCTTACTATCAATTTCTTAGTGGATGGATTATAGAGTTTGTATGCTTTTGACTCATCACAATAGCCAATAAATACACACTTCTCCCCCTTACTATCAAGCTTTTTCCTTAGTTGATCCGGTACATGTGCATAAGCTACACAACCGAATAATCTCATGCGAGTGACAATTTGCTTTTGACCACTCCATGCTTCTTCTGGTATTTTGTTCATGACAACTTTAGTTGGGCATCTATTCAAGATGTAAACTGCGCAAATGACAGCTTCTGTCCAATACTCATGCGGCAAGCATTTTGCCTTTAGCATACCTCTGACCATGTCAAGAATGGTCCTATTCTTTCTTTCAGCAACACCGTTTTGCTGAGATGTATACCTTGCGGTGAACTGCTTTTATATGCCATTCTCTCTGCAAAAATGCAGAAAGTCTTGGGAGATGTATTCTCCTCCTCTATCTGTTCTGAGCACTTTGATGTAATGCCCACACTGCTTCTCAACAAGAGTTTTTAAGTGACGGAATTTCTCAAACACTTCACTCTTCTGTTTCAACATATACACGCATGTCTTTGTAGTGTAATCATCAATGAAAGTTAAAACATATTTATTTCTGGCAAATGATGGTATTTGCATCGGTCCACACACATCAGAGTGAACAATTTCCAAGGGTGATTTTGCCCTTATTCTCTTTCCTGCTGGAAAGCTTTCTTTGTGTTGCTTGCCCAAGATGCAGCCTTCACAAAGTCTGTCCGGTTTCTCAATCAACGACAATCCCTTTACCATTCCCTTTTTGTGCAACAGATTCAGGCCTTCGAAATTGAGATGTTCAAATCTCAAGTGCCACAACCAATTCACATCTTTCACTTGTTCCTGAAAGACTTATTGTGTTACAGCCGCAATAGTTCTTCCTTCCTTCAAATCTGCACTGAGTTTTGGAGGAAACATCCTATTGCTGGTCATATGCACCTGTGCAATGATCTTCTTACTTGGAGGTATGTCTCTGATTGTACACGTATCATCTTTGAAGAACACGTTGTAACATTTGTCAATGAGCTATCCAATGCTCAAAATATTACATTTCAAACCAGGTACATAGTATACCTCTGGCACAATCATCTGTTCTCCATTTCTTGCTCGGATACTAACTATGCCCTTACCCTTGACAGATATCTTACTATCAGTTCCTGCTGTTACCTCAGATTTCACATTTTTATCCATATTGGCAAACATTGCAATATTTCCAGTCATATGATTACTGCAACCTGAGTCTAAGAACCAAAAATCTTTTTGTTTGTCTTGTGCAATGTTACATGTTAATAGCACATTCTTTGGATTCTTATCTTCTTCATTTGCAAAATTAGCATTCTGCCTACTATTCATGTCATTTTGTTTTTTTCTACATTCATTGGCGTAGTGCCCATATTTCTTACAATAATGACATTGGACTTGGGTTTTGTCATACCTTTGTCCATGAGCTTGTTGTTTGCTTGAACCTTCATGTTGGTTCTGATTGTAGCTCCTTCCGCTTGTGCTTGCAGGATAATATCTGCCTCTATTTTGGCTTCTTCCATGACCTCTGTTATTTACTCTGCCTCGACCTTTTCCTTGGTTGAAAGACATCTGAGTCTTGAATGCTTGCTCAAAAGAGGAATCTGTTCCTCTACTCAGTCTGTGTTCATGAGACATAAGATAAACACGTAGTTCATCTACCATGAACTGTGAGAGATCTTTTGTTTCTTCTATTACTACCACAACAACTTCAAACCTTGAGGGTAAACATCTCAAGATCTTTTCTACGATCCTTCTTTCTTCAAGAATTTCACCATGAGATCTCATCTGGGTTATCACCCCAATAACCTGAGTGCAGAATGAGTCTATTGTATCAGATTCCTTCATGCTGAGTGTTTCAAAGTCTCTCCTCAACATTTGTAACTTTGCAGTCTTCACCTTCTCCATGCCTTGATAGGCAGTTTTGAGAATATCCCATGCCTCTTTGGATTTTGTTGCTGTTGCAATCCGTGGAAAAACACTTTCATGTACTGATTGGAAGAGGAAAAAGAGGGCTTTGGCATCCTTCTTCTTGTCGCTCTTCAACTGGTCTCTTTTTGCTACTGTCAAAGCAGCCAATGTTGTTGCATCTGCAGGTTCAACATAGCCAGTTTCAACCAGCTCCCATATTCCTTGAGAAGCAAATAATGCTTTCATTCTTATGGACCAATAACTGTGATTTTTCCCATTAAACTGTGGCAGTTGGGAATTTGTCAAACCTGTTCCAGAATCTGCCATCTTAACTCTGTATAGGTAAAGAAGAGATAGTGACTGTATAATTAAAAACAAGCAAAAACATTCTCTGCTAGAAAAAATCTGCTCAATAAGCTTCTTACAGCTCCTACAGTGAAAAACAAACTCTGCTTTCGACTCACTGAGTGCCTAGACCTGCTCTGATACCATGTTGGAGTTTTATGAAAATTCCATAACAGACAGACAAAAAAAAATGCTCTGTTTTAACACTCTGTTTTTAAAACAGAAAACTGAAAATCGCTTGCTGGAAACAGTGTTTCAGCAAAGCAGTTTGGTGTTGCAGCAACGTAGTTTGGTGTTGCAACAACGTAGTTGGAATTTCTGATAATTCAAAACAAAACTGGAAAACAGAACAATACTCTGTTTTGCATAGCGGGAAAAACGTTTGCGGAATACGGTGTTTCAGCAACGCTGAAACTGGTGTAATAGCAACATGCAATGGTGTAACAACTACACAAAAATAACTTGTATTCATAAATAGTAAACCAACTAATACAATTTTGTCTTCCTCACATAGAGGGATTACAAGAGGAACACTTCAGTTCCACAAACCAATTTTCTTTATCTTAGAAAATTACAGGTTCAGCATTGCTGTGCGTTTACATAAAAGACTCTCTATCATTCTTCTAACCTTAAAACATAATTGTTGTTCATTACATTTATAGGAAAAAACATATCCGAGTTTAAACAATAACATAATCAAAATATCTTCTAACGCTTATCTGCATATTGAATGCAGCAAGCGGTGATGCCTTTCTCAGGAAATCAAGTCGGTGGTTGCAGGGGAATTCAATTTTGAGATTTTAATGCACATTAATGTGCAAAACATCAAGAGAGACTTTGCGGCATCGAACAACCTGAAATATCTACGGAAAAACATATTTTTTTCTAGTTGTTTATGTTGCAGTTGGAATTAAATTTCAACAAAAATCGTAGCAACAACAATATATATATATATATATATATATATATATATATATTTGTTTTTATTATAAATAGTAATGTAATATAAACTAGGATATGCAGATCCGTTCAAACTATGATTTGGTCAATATAGAAATATGATTTAGGGTTGTTATCATTCTTTTATTAAATATTGTCATCAATATTTTTACGATAAATTCTAAAACAAAACAATGCGCGCTGCATGGCAGCAAGTCCCTACCTTGAGCTGGGAAAAGCAGCATCATACGCAGCTTCTGTCAATTCAGCAAGTCCTTTTGTTGGTTCAGTATAAGTACGACCAGCAGCGAGAAGCATCCTATGTAGCTTCTGTCAATTCAACAAGTTCTTCTGTTCGTTCAGCATAAGTACGACCAATAGCCAGCACCATCCTACGTAGCGTCTGTCAATTCAGCAAGTTCTTCTGTTGGTTTATCATAACTACCACCAACAGCACTTGAAGCAGCGGCTTACGTGATTGAGATAAATTAGATCCAGCCACAGATCTATCAGTTCCAGTTGTTCTAGCAGAAGGGCATTGTTAGTGTGCTTGCTGAGGCAGGAGTGTATCATCATGTCTCTGTTGTGCTGTGGCTTTGCTGCTTGTCTCCTTCGAACTAGTCAACCTTTGTGTAACTTCTGCCTATACATAATTTGGATTATCAACATACATGTAAATAATGTTTGTGTACATTTGCTAAATGGAGAGCAAGAAAACAAATTTTCATCATTAACAATTAAAATAGATGAAGCCAATTACTTACTCTATATGGTGAACTTGTTGAGGCAACTATTCACAAATTCAGTGTAAAAAAGGACAGAAATACACCAATGGCATGGTTCAGAGCAAGGAAACTTTGTTTTTATTATTTTAATAAGCAACCAAAAAATAACTTGCATTCAACCTTGAGAAACCTAGACACTGATCACAGCATTTGCCACCACTCCATTGCAAAATTGTCATCCTCCTGCGACCATTATGGTATCCCAAATAGACATTAGAATTTGGAACAAATTTGAAGCCTAGACGACACAGGTCATTCAAGCCCAACCCTTGTGAAGGCAGAGTGACTGGACAAAGACACAATGCAAATGAAAGCCCTAGCTAACAAACGAGCCTTGGAACTTCTAGAACAAAAGATTGATATGTCAATCCCAATAAATTCTCATGATCTTAGACATACAGGAGAGTGTCGTAATGTAGTAGATAAGTGGTACAAGTAGATAATTTTGTGTTCATTGGAAACCAAGTTCTGATATTTGAAAACCTTTATACTAAGCCATTTAGCAGTGCCATTGGACATAAAGTTGCAACGCAGAGGCACCCCCAAGAAAATTTCCTTAACAAAAGAAAACCAACAAGTAGTTGCCATATATTTCTCATCAATGTTATGATACATAAGCTACAACATAAAATCTAACAGGTCTTATGTTGAGGCAACTATTCACAAATTTCATTGTAAGGCTCGCCTTAGCCATTGATCCTTGAAAGCCATTCTTGCTACAACTTCCAACCTGATCACGTACCTTAGAGCGGACACCTTGGATCGTTTGCCTTGGATCAGGTTACCTTACACAGACTAGACCCACCAATCCCAACCTAATCAATCTTTCTAGACCGAATAGACCAGCACAAGCACACCGATCTATACCCACAGTTCTATAACAAGCTATACCACTACTACCCACCTAGAGACTTAACGAATTTAAGCAACCAAAAAATGACTTGCATTCAACCGTAAGAAACCTAGATATTGATCTATATTTCTCACCATTGTTATGATATAGAAGCTAGAGCATAAAAGCTAACAGATCTTATGTTGAGGAAACTATTCACAAATTTCAGTGTGAAAAAAGACAGAAATACACCAATGGTATGATCTAGAGCAAGGAAACCCTGTTTTTATTATTTTAAGAGTTTGCCATCTATTGCGCCTAGGATCTAATACCTCCCTCGAGAACAAACCTAAACACCTGGAATCCTCACACCATGATATCTATCTGAACAATGCAACAATCAAGTCATTGCTACCATCCTGCACACAGTGGAAAAACGGGCACTCATTCCTGCAAGGATCTAAATGTCATATAAGGACCTCTATAATAATAATGAGGAGCTGAATATGACATACTGAGTTCTTGAAATTAAGCAACCAAAAAATGACTTGCATTCAACCTTAAGAGACCTAGATAATTATTACAGCATTTGCCACCACTTACATTTTCCAGCCAGAAAAGAGAAAAGATATGACATCGAAGATGCAGGCATCTTACCGAGAATTTGCAACAGCGATGTGATGTAAAGTTTCGAGGACAGTTGAAGTTGATGCGAGGTAACCACGAAACCATTTCTAACTTTATTATATAGCTATAAAAGTAAACAAAAGTAAGGCCATTGCTACTTTTGCTACCTTAGCTGCTGGCTTAAATGTTCAAACTCTTGGTTGTTTAACCCTCTAAGTTGTTTGACCATCTAAGCTCCATTCCCTGCTATCTAAGCTCCATGCCCTGATGTTTAACCGGCAAAGATACATCCCCTATTGGTTGTTTAACAGTCTAACCCCCCTAATTATCAACCCGCTAAGTTACATCCCCTGTAAGATTGGGTTCCTAAACCCGCAGCATCAGTACTCGCTATACGGGGTAGTGGCCCTTCAACTTCTACCTTGACCCTTTCTTCTGTTGTTCTTTCCCCTGCTGATGGGTAAAAAACAGGTTCTAGTCCTGACTTTTCCACTTGATATTCGATGAGTGCTTCAATAGTCTCTGGATTTGTATGTTCAACTGTGAGGTAAATTGCTGGCTTTGGACCTGCCACTGCTTCTCTCACCTCCAGTGAACAAAGCCCACCTAATCAATGTGTGGAAAGTTCGGTGCCCGCCTGGTTATTGAGTAGTGACTGAAACAGAGACAAAGCGTAAAATAATGCAAAAATAGGCCTGAGATTCATAATTTTGACAATCTCTCCTCGAAAATGTGAGTTGTAACTCAAATATACTCCATAATCATTGTGCAAAACCATACCCATGTGTCTAATTTTTCATTGTTTAGTGAGGGGAAACCTGCTTTGTTAAAGGGCAAATAGAATGCATAATGCAATGTCACACCACCAGCATTAAAGGCAGCTTTGCCCGTGTATGCAGTGATTATTCCTATTAGTTGTGATGGGTTATAATGCAATGCCACATTGTATATGCGTACTAAGGATTGGAAGATTGCCTTAGCTATGTGTGTCTTTCCTGTTCTTGCACCTCCTATTAATAACAAATAGATCGGTTCATCTCGTGTGTACAATTTTCTTGTTATAACATCAATAACTATGCTTGCTTGTTTTGTGTTTAATTGTCACATTAATTCATAGTACTCTATGTCTTCAAGTATATGTGGTTGTTTGACGATTTCATATGGCCTTGTAGATTGTAGAGCAAACTTCTTTGTATCTTGGAAATGTTCCAAGTCATTTTGAAAGTCATAGTTTTCGTATTTGTCATCTATTGATTTGTTAAATGTTATGGTTTTTGTTTCATTTGATTTCAAACTATCTATGTCGAATATTTGTTCAGTTTCTGTTTCTACTGTGTGCATTGCGTCATCTATGTCACCCCATGTAGTTGTTGTAACAAATTTGAACTTTTGTTCATTTTGCTTGACTATTTCTTCGAATGCAAGATATGCAGATTGCCAACTTGTGTGATGTTGCTTAATTGCAGTTTCACTTACTCGATAGGGGTAGTATAACATTAATTGCTTTCTAAAATGATTTTCGATGTCCTTGTATTTGTTATATCTAATAGATCAAATGACATATGGTTTACTTTATTTTCCGTTTTTTTGTTCTTTCTTTGTATAACTAAATGCAAATTATGCTAAGCATACAAGTTCAATAGCAATAAGTCATAGAACAAAGTAGTCAATAATTGATGGGCACATTATGTCTTTTCAGTCATCTGCTTCCTTTTGCAGGTCCTTTTTTCTTTTAAGAACAAATGCATGATCATCGACAGGAGATGTGTTAATGAATACACACTTTCGTGAACTACAATTTAGTGGAAGTGATAACACATATGCACTGCTTGTTGTGCAGACATCTGTTGCAACTTGACCAAAGATTTCCCTAAAGAACTAATGGTCTTTAGGATATCAGATTTTGTTTTCACATGATCTTCATGTATGTTTTTAAATGTCCTTGTGAGTGCCCTATCTTCTTTCGTCATATAGGAACTGCAATACATTGCAGTTGCATATGAGTCAAGTACAAATTGGGAATCAGTGTTTGCAATCCAAATTCTCGGAATGTGTTTTGCAAAGCTATTTGTCCAGGTGTCAACTGGTTTTCTCTGCAATAAGAGTGTTGTTCGATTTAGTGTACATTGGATGACATGTATGTATTCATTGTGTACTAGTCCAAGGTTGGCCAAAAAGCTATCAAATGTATCATTTTCACTATATCGTGTGCTGTTTATTGTTTCAAAGATTAGCTTTGCATGTGTTTTGTTTTATCACTATCAAATTCAAGAGGCTCAAGTATTTTTGTTTCTTTCATGGGTGGTATTGGGAAATTAAATCTGCAATTAGAATTTGCATGCTTCCTACAACTTTTTGTGTGACAATGGTGTTGTAGAGCTCTAAGTTCCTTTGCAAGTAGGAATGAATTAGTTGACAAGTAATTTTCAACGAATTGTTTGACTTCAATGTTTGTATTTTGACCATAGATTGGTGCGGATTTTATCCAAAGTAAACCATGTTCATGTTCACTTCCCCGGTTTTGGAATTCAGTTACATAGAAGTGGTCATTGAATTCTCCATAATACTTGTGATCATGAGATATCAATTGATGTAGAGCGTCCCTCCTAGACCTATAGTAACATACACAAGTAACAGGGTCATTTCTTATTAACGAGCTAGGTTCATTTTCATCAAGTTCATTTGTGTTTGGTTTTCTAGTGTTTTGTTTTATGTCTCTCAATGCATGCATTAAAGGATCCCAAAGATGCTTGGCACTGCTAAAGGAGACAAAGAAAGTGGGCGGCCCTAGTTGTCGAATCATTGCATAGAGTTTGTTCCGTATTTGCTGGTGGTAGTCAGGCGAGGTACGAATTGTTTTTAGGTCCATGTACCCAATGTCAGAATTTAAAATACGAGCTAGGTTTGGTTTTGACTTAACGTCTTTTGCAACTAGTTTTCTACCTTCCAATTGCCCTTTTCTAATTCTAATATACGTTGTATTCAAGACTTGATTTATGATAATGCGAATTTCTTTATAAAACAAGTTTGTAGTATGATAAGAAAAATCGTGGTTTTTATGCAGCACTTCCTAGTGACAAATATTTTGATATGTAAAGTTTTTGGAGATGTCAACTGGGCGTTTGTTGCCATAGAAAAGCGACGGGACACTCATTTCTTTTGAGTAATTATCTTTGAAGTTTCCTAATGGAATGTACCCGGCAGCAGGTGCAATGTTAACTTGTTTATTTACAGGGTCATAGACAGTGTGTGCATCAAGGAATCCATGGACCAATGTTTTTGTCGTTGGTTCATCGTTTTCTTCGTTATCGTCTTCGCTATCTTCAACGTCACTTGAACTTTGATATGCCTCTTGGTTTTGTAGGAATGCCTCTTTACAATTGTCATTTATGGTAGCGTTCTCGAGCTTGTAAAGCATTCTTTTGCATAATTTTTTTAATGCTTTCATGACTTTGTGAACTTTAACTCGACCAAATGCATAAGCACTTTTGAATCTTAAACTCTTTTTGAGAACAACGACAATCGTGTCAGTGTCTTTTATAGTTCGAGGCAATGCAGATTGAATTATGGAAATATTTGTAGGGACATTGATGACTCCTCTAGTCAAGCCTAGTTGCTGCTTCTTATGTCGATGGCCCATTTATTTTATTTACAAGAAGGGCAATCTTAATGCAACTAGTCTTTCTTCTAGTTCAGTGAGTTGTGTGAGTGTTCTAGTGGCATTTTTTCTTCTTATTTGTTCAGGAACTGCATATTTAGCAATTGTTCCATGTTCAATTGCTTTTTTGCAGTGTTTACAAATGTAGCGATTTTCAACACGAGAATTAACATCCTCGAAACTAGTTGATAGTTTCTGAATCGTATTTTGTCTTGTTTGATTTTCTTGTTCCACAAGGCAAATGTCTCTTTTGAAAAAGTTTTTTCACATGATGAACAATTGAAAATAGGTGTGTCAGTTCTTTGTCTTTGATATATTTGATCAAACTTCGATAATTCTATTAACTTGTTCGTTAATCTTGACTAAATCGATAGGCTAGATTTCCATGATTTCTTTGATTTTGTTGAAAGATACTCTGATCTTGCTGCAAATGGATTGTAGTCCACGTTTTCTATGACTATTTCTTGTTTCATTGTTGATGCATTGAATGCGAGTCTTATTTTCTGTGTTTTCAATTTTTTCCGTATAATGCCTTTAAGCAAATGCAAAGATAAACTTTTTGTCTGTTTGCCTAATGGACAAGAAGTTACAGTTTCTATTTGTGCGTTGTTTCTAATATGTTTTTTCAAGTTTCTAAGTGATTGAAATCTCAGTGTCTCGCTAACATCTTTTGTGTTTTCTAGAACTTTTGTCTATTTTCCTAATGGACGAGAAGTTACCATTTCTGTTTGTGCGTTGGTTCTAATATGTTTTTTCAACTTTCTCAATGATCAGAATCTCAGTGTCTCACTGACATCTCCTTTGTTCTCTAGAACTACTTTTTGTTTCATTGTAATTTTTTTATATTGAATGCCTATTTGTTTCCTTTTCACATTTTTCCGAGCAATGTCCTTAAGCACATGCAAAGATAAACCTCTCTTGTGCTTGTTTAAATGACAAGATGGTTTTAATTTAGTTTGATCAAATTGACATTTTGTTTCAGATTGTGTTTCAGTGTTGTTCTTTGAGGAATGTGATGAATGAAACATTACAACCTCCTCAGTATTTGTCACGATTGCTACATCAGATGTTCTAGCGTTAGCTAAAGATATCTTTATTTCACTTGTATGTTCTTTACTTGGAAGAAGACATGTTTCCATGTTATCTTGTTTACTGCATAAGTTCATATGTTCATATGAGTTGCTTGTTTGTTGTTGGAAGGTACAATGCATTGTTGATTGTCTACGAATGAGAGGTTCGAAGTGCCCATTCAAAGGATCCTCGTCATGGAATAATATTTCATGAGTATCTGTTTTAAGACTTGAATTGAAGTGCAAATATGTTGTCATATTTATTTTGGACTAAACCCTAATTGTTATTTTTAGCCATTTTGAGAGCCAATGGATATAGAAAATATCTCCCCATAAACCTCTAGATCCTAGGGGTATATTGTTTGAGGCAGATCTAGCCATTTTGTCTAAATAGATTTCCCGGTTGCTAATGTTATGCATTTCTTTAAGTGACTCTTCATGCAGTTCATGTTCATAAGACAAAATTGCCTCTCTATCTTGTTTTTCAAGGCAGTCTCTAAAATACTCTATTGTTCCTTTCCTTAGCTCTACTGATGTGTATTGAAAATCTATCAAAAGTTCTAAACTATCAAATAAACAGTCTCCAATTAGATATGAGATATTGTTCACATGAAATAAGTGATTCTTTTGCAACAGTAATTGCAGCTTGTGTTCTTGAGACATAGCAGACATGTTTCTAAGTGACCGAAATCTCAGTGTCCCACTAACATCTTCTTGTTGTTTCATTGTAATTTTGTTATACTCAGTGCCTATCTTTTGTCTATTCAAGTCCTTCTGAGCAATGTCCTTAAGCACATGCAAAGATACACCTCTCTTGTGCTTGTTTAAGTGACAAGATGGTTTTACTTTAACCTCAATACATTGACATTTTGTTTCAGGTTGTGCTTTAATATTGTTCTTTGAGGAATGCACTGAATGAAACATTACAACATCCTTAGTATTCGTCGCAGTTGCTACATTGGATGTCCTAACGTTAGGAGGAGATATCTCTATATCACTTGTATCTTCTTTAGCTTCAAGAAGACATGTGTCTATGTTATGAGACATCGTTATTTTTCCTGTATCTTCTTTACTTGGAAGAAGACAGGTTTCTATGTTATCTTGTTTACTGCATAATTTCATTTGTTCATATGAGGCATTGGTTTGTTGTTGGAAGGTACAATCAATTGCAGACTGCCTATGAACCAAATCTTCGAAGTGCCCATTCAAAGGATCCTCGTCATGGAATAATATGTCACGAGTATTTGCTGTAAGACTTGAATTAAAGTGCAAATAAATTCTCATCTTTGTTTTGGACCAAACCCTAATTGGAATTTTCAGCTAGTTTGAGAGCCAATGGATACAGAAAGTGTCTCCCCATAGACCTCTAGATCCTAGGGGTATATTGTTTGAGGCAGATCTAGCCATTTTGTCTTAATAGATTTCACGGTTGATAATGTTATGCATTTCTTGAAGTGACACTTCATGCAGTTCATGTTCATAAGACAAAATTTCCTCTCTATCTTTTTTTTCGAGACAGTCTCTAAAATACTCTATTGTTCCTTTCCTTAGCTCTACTGATGTGTATCAGAAATCTAGCAAAAGTTCTAAACTATCAAATAAACAGTCTCCAATTAGATATGAGAAATTTTCCACATGACATAAGTGATGCTTTTGCAAGACTAATTGCAAATTTTGTTTCTCAGACATAGGAGACATGATGACGACTAAGTGTTCGATGCAATATTATGTTTAGTCATGCAATGCAATTACACGTCACAGAATCATAATAGCAAGTTGAACAATGTAAATGCATATAGAATAGGGAGTGATTGTGTGTAACTTTGGGACTATAAATGTTTACTGAGCTGCTCAGGCTGCTTATGTCAATTAAGATCCAATGCACAGTTTTGATACCAGAGTTCAAAATACCACAGCCAAAGACAAAAAAGAGCCTGATGTACATTAGGATCAGTCATTGTAAATGTATATCAATCCATTGACCAGTCAAATACAACTTAAAATTAATAAGTGAAATCAAGAAATACCACTGTCAAGAAAATGAATCCACTGTAGCTAACCAATACAAGATTAATCACAAAGATGTTCACTTTGAAGATCGGGAAATTGGAAACAAATACACAGTTTCTCAGCCATACAATTTTGTGTGTTGTCACATCACATGTACACTCATGTCAAATTGAAGAAATTGACTAAAACTTATTGGCCAGGAAATTAGCCAATATTTACAAACCTGAGTGGGTTCAATTGTCTAGAGTCCCCCTGCTACTTTATCAATTCTTTGCATCAATTGGTGCTCACAATAGGGAACATAATTTGTCATTAAACCACGAGGATGTTTAAACCCCTGCCCAACCTATCAATAAGCATATTCACAGGGGAAACAGAGATTCACAAAAATGTGGCCAAAAATCTTTGACAACTGTAGCTTCTAAAGCCATACCTCAGAGCATAAAATTAGAATATTTTCTTGTTCATAGACTTGAAAGCCAAAGTAATTTTGTTTGGGGTAAAAAACTGTGCTCAAATGAAGAAAAACTACACATCTGATTTAAAAGAAGGATGGAGCAAAGCCTAAATATTGTAATCTTTGTGAACACAAGGTGATTTAAAAGAAAGATGGAGAAATGCTTAAATATTGTAATCTTTGTGAACACAAGGGAAGTGGTGGGAAGCAAAACCTTTGTCCTGCTGTAAAGTCTCTTTTTCTAACTTAAATTAAGAAAAATTTATATTCAGAGATCTCTAGTAAAGTTAGTTCTTTGCTTGGCAATCTGTATTGATGGTTGAGTAAAATCGAGGGATGTAAGCCACTAACTATTGGAATTATGGGTGGAAATAGACCTCTGCATATAAGGATATCCTAAGTCACAAGATGAGACTATTTGCTGCTAAATATTGTATTGGTGAATTATAGGGGAACCCACTGTAAATCTAGAAAACAAGTACAACCAACCGTTGTCCTGCTGTGAAGTCCTATTTTTTTAGCTTAAATTAATAAAATTTTATATTCAGAGATCTCTAGTTAAGTTAATTCTTTGCTTGGGAATTTGTATCGATGGTTGAGTAAAGTCGAGGGATCTAGGCCAGCAACTTCTAGAATTATGGGTAGAAATAGATCTCTGCATATAGAGATATCCTAAGTCAAAAGATAAAATTATTTACTACTAAGTATACTATTGGTGAAATATGGCGCAACCCACTATAAATCTACAAAACAAGATCAGCCTTGTAAAGATTGGGATCCTTTCTAAAAATTGCAGTATGACATTAACATATGTATAAATTTGCATTAATATTCTCTCCCACTATATCTAATTTATCTCCCTCATGAGATTTCCAAATTTATTTATTTTGATTCTTTCTCCAGTCAATTTTCCTTCTCTAACCTCATATGTGTTATTTCGACCATGAGTTTCCTTCTTTTGAAGACATTCCTAACATTAGTCAGAATAGGTATTCCTAATAAGCTACATTTCTTAGTTAATACCCAAGAAGAATCTCACTTTAAGTGAATATTTGAACATGGGTAGGAGAAACAATGTTGGACAGTTGTAGGAACCAGAAACCTTGCCAAGGGGGGGCATACAATCCACTATATGGAACCAATGCAAGATTAATCAAAAAGATGTTCACTTTGAAGATCGGGAAATTGGCAACAAATACACAGTTGCTCAGCCATACAATTTTATGTGTTGTCACATCACATGTACACTCATGTCAAATTGAAGAAATAGATCTCTACATATTTACAAGGGAAACAGAGATTCACAAAAAGGTGGCCAAAAATCTTTGACAACTGTAGCTTCTAAATCCATACCTCAGAGCATAAGATTAGAATATTTGCTTGTTCATAGACTTGAAAGCCAAAGTAATTTTGTTTGGGGTAAAAAACTGTGCTCAAATGAAGAAAAACAACACATCTGATTTAAAAGAAAAATGGAGCAAAGCCTAAATATTGTAATCTTTGTGAACACAAGGCGATTTAAAAGAAAGATGGAGCAAATCCTAAATATTGTAATCTTTGTGAACACAAGGGAAGTGGTGGGAAGCAAAACCTTTGTCCTGTTGTAAAGTCTCTTTTTTTAAATTAAATTAATAAAAAGTTATATTCAGAGATCTCTACTAAAGTTAATTCTTTACTTGGGAATCTGTATTGATGGTTGAGTAAAATCGAGGGATGTAAGCCACTAACTACTGGAATTATGGGTAGAAATAGACCTCTGCATATAAGGATATCCTAAGTCACAAGATGAGACTATTTGCTGCTAAATATTGTATTGGTGAATTATGGGAGAACCCATTATAAATCTAGAAAACAAGTACATCCAACCTTTGTCCTGCTGTGAAGTCCTATTTTTTTAACATAAATTAATAAAATTTTATATTCAGAGATCTCTAGTTATGTTAATTCTTTGCTTGGGAATCTGTATTGATGGTAGAGTAAAGTTGAGGGATGTAAGCCACCAACTACTGGAATTATGGGTAGAAATAGATCTCTGCATATAGAGATATCCTAAGTCAAAAGATGCAATTATTTACTGCTAAGTATACTATTGGTGAAATATGGGGCAAGCCACTATAAATCTACAAAACAAGATCAACCCTGTAAAGATTGGGATCCTTCCTAAAAATTGCAGTATGACATTAACATATGTATACATTTGCATTAATATTCTCTCCCACTATATCTAAATTTATCTCCCTCATGATATTTCCAAAGTTCTTTAGTTTGATTCTTTCTCTAGTCAATTTTCCTCCTCGGACCTCATATGTGTTGTTCATACCATGAGTTTCCTTCTTTTGAAGACATTCCTAACATTAGTCAGAATAGGTATTCCTAATAAGCTACATTTCTTAGTTAATACCCAGGAAGAACCTCACTTTAAGTGAATATTTGGACATGGGTAGGAGAAACAATGTTGGACAGTCGTAGGAACCAGAGACCTTGCCAAGGGGGGGGATACAATCCACTATAGCTAACCAATACAAGATTAATCGCAAAGATGTTCACTTTGAAGATCGGGCAATTGGCAACAAATACACAGTTGCTCAGCCATACAATTTTGTGTGTTGTCATAGCTCTCAATTCAACAAAGGCAGAATATATGGAAACGAGTTTTTACAGTTGTCCTCGTGTATCTAGTAAACACGAGACCTAACATTTGTTTGCAACCAACAATGGAGTCAATACATAGTGCAAGCTAGGCAGGTTCATTGAGTTCCCACAAAACATGTGCTCAGGTACCTGAATAGCACAGTGTATTTTGGACTGAGATATGTTGATGATTGATATTTTTCTAATACCCAGCAACTAATTTGAACAGAATTATGAGATACAAAAACTAGAAACTGAACCGTGAAATTCACTAATCAAATATACTCAGTATGCTAACAAAATTGAAGTGGAAAATAAATTTACAAAGACACAGGTACACAATTAACAAAACAACAGATATACCCTAGAAACCCCAACTGGAGAAAACGTGCTAATTCGTGTGCTTTTATTGATTTCCTTAGAAAATTCTCAGTAATTAATTACAAAGTATTGGAAAATTTCTCTTTCAAGTCTTTGTTCCTCAATACGATATCCTACACACCCTAGACCAATCTGGCTTCTCTCTTGAACAGGTTGTGCCAATTGTGCAGCCTGAATTGCCTCCTTGCACAAGCTATCTCAGCCTCCTCAAGTGATGCACTTTGACTCTACCTAACCTCACGCACTAGTCTAGAACTATTTTCCTGAGCACAAAACACAAATTCTCGCTAGAACATAATCATATGTCTCACCAAATTTGTGCCCTTCTCTATATAGAACTGAACTGCTCTTCAACTCAAGTGAATTATCTCCTTAAACCCAAGTCGAACTGGCTCACTAAACTCAAGTCTAATTGACATCTAGAACTCAAGCAAACTAGCCCCTTGAACTCGAGTCAAACCGCCTCACTAAATTGAAGTTGAACTGAGATAAAATCCCTATGCATGCTGGTTCAATTTACTATTTTTAGCTAAGGAAAATTAAAGAATTTCCCTAAGTCAACACTAAGATCAAGTAAGACTGTGCCTTAGCTTCAGATGCGGCTTCTTCTTCCAAATTTAGTGCACTTAAAATTTAGCAAAACCCACCCTTCTCTAAGTTCAATTAACAGTGACATGGAGGTGTTGTTGCAAGGTTTTTCATATTTTGATTGGGCAAGTAGTGCTTGTAACAAAAAGAGCACTTTAAGGTGTTGATTTGCGTTAGGTTCATGCATGGTTTCCTGATTTAACAAAAAACAAAATTCTATAGCACTCAATTCAACAAAGTTGGATTATATGGAAACCAGTTTTGGTAGTTGTGAAGCCATTTGACTTTGCAAGTGACTAGCGCAATTGACAACTCAGACTTTGGACACAACTATGATTTAATGTGATAATCAAAGTCGGATCAAACTCTCTAAAGATCTAGTATTTCACAATCAATCCAAACACACTGAGATCAAGGATACGGTTTAGAAGGGAGCCATGGTTCTGCAATATGTCCAACAGAGCGGCAAGTCATTGACATCTTAACTAAGCCACTTGCAAAATGGAAATTCAAGATGTTCAAATAGCAACTTGGTGTGTTGGATAACACCATTATCAATAAGAGGATTGTTAGTGAAAGTATCTCCAATAATCTTCTACACAAGTAGATCCACCCAGCTGTTCAACAACAGTGTATTGTGCCATATAGAAGCAAGTGAAGGCACATCATAGTTCTCAAGGAGGCATATCACTCTTTAGTTATAGAAGAGAGGGCTCATACAGGCCCGTCAACTTTAGATAAGGCATCCACCACCACCAGCTAATTTGAGAGGCATGTGTGGCCAGACAAAGAGAGACCATTATAAATTCTATTTCTGAGTTTGACTTAGGATAAAGGAAATTGTATTCCTAAGTTTGAGTCACTTGCAAACCCTTTTAATAAACCCTAGTACACCTTATTGGATCTATAAGAGAGATCACAGAGGTATGGATTCATTCAATGAGTCTTGAATCAATAGCTAGCAGTTTAGGGGCATTTTCATGTAGCACATTCTTTTCATGTTCATAATTAATAAAGGTAGTGACAGGTTTTGATAGTCCTTTACTGAAATCTATTTACCACGAGTTGGAAGATTTCTACAAACATCCTCCCTTACCCCAATACAAACATATTTGGAGGCTTTGATGTCATGCTTTGTGAGTCCTCTTAGCTTGTGGTGGTATCTATGTAATGTCTTTCAATTACAAGCTACCATACTACAATGTAATTTCCCATACCCATGTTTCCCAAAGCGACACTTTGTTCCACTCCCTTCATATATACTCTAAGTGCGATTGATATTATATATACTTCCCCGACCACTCTGAGACAAATCGATCCTAAGAAGATTATTGCCCACTCCCCAGTAGTCCATACGAATCCTATGACTATTGGTATGTCGAAATCGGGCGGCGGCTGTTAGGTCCCCTATAGTTACTAACACACAAGGCCAACAAAAAAAGCACAATTGACAACTCAGACTTTGGACACAACTATGATTTAATGTGGTAATCATAGTCGGATCAAACTCTCTAAAGATCTAGTATTTCACAATCAATCCAAACACACTGAGATCAAGGATACGGTTTAGAAGCGAGCCATGGTTTTGCAATATGTCCAACAGAGCGGCAAGTCATTGACATCTTAACTGAGCTACTTGCAGGAGTGTATCATCATGTCTCTGTTGTGCTGTGGCTTTGCTGCTTGTCTCCTTCGTACTAGTCAACCTTTGTGTAACTTCTGCCTATACACAATTTGGATTATCAACATACATGTAAATAATGTTTGTGTACATTTGCTAAATGTAGAGCAAGAAAACAAATTTGCATCATTAACAATTAAAATAGATGAAGCCAATTACTTACTCTATATGGTGAACTTGTTGAGGAAACTATTCACAAATTTCAGTGTAAAAAAGGACAGAAATACACCAATGGCATGGTTCAGAGCAAGGAAACTTTGTTTTTATTATTTTAATAAGCAACCAAAAACTAACTTGCATTCAAAATTAAGAAACCTAGATACTGATCACAACATTTGCCACCACTCCATTGCAAAATTGTCATCCTCCTGTGACCATTATGGATCCCAAATAGGCATTAGAATTTGGGACAAATTTGAAGCCTAGACGACACAGGTCATTCAAGCCCACCCCTTGTGAAGGCAGAGTGACTGGACAAAGACACAATGCAAATGAAAGCCCTAGCTAACAAACGAGCCTTGGAACTTCTAGAACAAAAGATTGATATGTCAATCCCAATAAATTCTCATGATCTTAGACATACAGGAGAGTGTCATAATGTAGTAGATAAGTGGTACAAGTAGATAATTTTTTGTTCATGGGAAACCAAAGTCTGATATTTGAAAACCTTTATACTAAGCAATTTAGCAGTGTCATTGGACATAAAGTTGCGACGCAGAGGCACCCCCAAGCAAATTTCCTTACCAAAAGAAAACCAACAAGCAGTTGCCATATATTTCTCATCAATGTTATGATACATAAGCTACAACATAAAAGCTAACAAGTCTTATGTTGAGGCAACTATTCACAAATTTCATTGTAAGGCTCGCCTTAGAAATTGATCCTTGAAAGCCATCCTGCTACAACTTCCAACCTGATCACGTACCTTAGAGCGGACACCTTGGATCATTTGTCTTCGATCAGGTTACCTTACATAGACTAGACCCGCCAATCCCAACCTAATCAATCTTTTAGACCGAATAGACCAGCACAAGCACACCGATCTATACCCACAGTTCTATAACAAGCTATACCACTACTACCCACCTAGAGACTTAACGAATTTAAGCAACCAAAAAATGACTTGCATTCAACCGTAAGAAACCTAGATATTGATCTATATTTCTCACCATTGTTATGATATAGAAGCTAGAGCATAAAAGCTAACAGATCTTATGTTGAGGAAACTATTCACAAATTTAAGTGTAAAAAAGGATAGAAATACACCAATGGTATGATGTAGAGCAAGGAAACCCTGTTTTTATTATTTTAGGAGTTTGCCATCTATTGTGCCTAGGATCTAATACCTCCCTCGAGAACAAACCTAAACACCTGGAATCCTCACACCATGATATCTATCTGAACAATGCAGCAATCAAGTCATTGCTACCATCCTGCACACAGTGGAAAAACGGGCACTCATTCCTGCAAGGATATAAATGTCATATAAGGACCTCTGTAATAATAATCAGGAGCTGAATATGACATACTAAGTTCTTGAAATTAAGCAACCAAAAAATGACTTGCATTCAACCTTAAGAAACCTAGATAATGATCACACCATTTGCCACCACTTACATTTTCCAGCCAGAAAAGAGAAAATATATGACATCGAAGATGCAGGCATCTTACCGAGAATTTGCAACAACGATGTGATGTAAAGTTTCAAGGACAGTTGAAGTCGATGCGAGGTAACCATGAAACCATTTCTAACTTTATTATATAGCTACAAAAGTAAACAAAAGTAAGGCCATTGCTACTTTTTCTACCTTAGCTGCTGGCTTAAATGTTCAAACTCTTGGTTGTTTAACCCTCTAAGTTGTTTGACCATATAAGCTCCATGCCCTGCTGTTTAACCGGCAAAGATACATCCCCTGTTGGTTGTTTAATAGTCTAACCCCCCTGACTATCAGCCCGCTAAGTTACATCCCCTGTAGGATTGGGTTCCTAAACCCGCAGCATCAGTACTCGCTATACGGGGTAGTGGCCCTTCAACTTCTACCTTGACCCTTTCTTCTGTTGTTCTTGCCCCTGCTGATGGGTAAACAACAGGTTCTAGTCCTGACTTTTCCATTGGATAATCGGTGAGTGCTTCAATAGTCTCTGGATTTGTATGTTCAATTGTGAGGTAAACTGCTGGCTTTGGACCTGCCACTGCTTCTCTCGCCTCCAGTGAACAAAGCCCACCTAATCAATGGGTGGAAAGGTCGGTGCCCGCCTGGTTATTGAGTAGTGACTGAAACAGAGACAACGCGTAAAATAATGCAAAAATAGGCCTGAGATTCAGAATTTTGACAATCTCTCCTCGAAAATGTGAGTTGTAACTCAAATATACTCGATAATCATTGTGCAAAATCATACCCAGAAGAAGGAAACGAATTGAACCCAAAAGCCACTTATTTCTATTCCTTGGCAAGGATGTTTTAGAGGTAGAAGGAGTAGATGGACAGTCTAATAGTCAAGTACTTGTTGTAGATTCGTATGCTCCTCTAGATAGTCTAATAGTTGAGTACTTGTCGTAGATTCCTATGCTCCTCGTTCAAGATGTTATTGTTAGTGGTTGTTTCTTGGTTTCTTTTTTCTTTGTGCTTCTACTTTTACGATGTCCATAATTAGAAGAGTCATGAGAACAAGGGCTAAGAGAAACAATGTTGCCAGTTGAGTAAGTTGGCTTATGCTAATGGATTCCGTGTTATGTGAAGCAAAGAGATGTATGTCAATATGTAGGTGCAGAAGGTACTTTTGTTTTGTAGGCGAGAAATCAGGCATTTCTTTTGCCAATTTATAAAAGAGTTCAACATGTTTGCAAGCTGGTTTTAAGTGTGAATGGCACTAAGTTTTTGAGAATATTTTATTGGAAGCAAGAGGCAATCATTTGAAAAGATTGAAAGACAGTGGGTAATGGATGTTTGTATAGGCTTGTTCAACCTCGTGGAACGAGCTTTTTTGGAACCTATGTGCTAAAAGAGATGCAACAGAAAAGTGTTGTACAACCAAATAGGGAAAGCCGTGCAAGATCGCAACACTTGAATGCAGGATAAATTTATGACAGGTGCAGAAATAAATACATATACACACTGATTTGAAATGGAGTTGAAATACTTCAAGATCAAATTGGAGAGGATATAATCCAATATGAAGAGCATTTATTGGAGCAAACTAGTGTCAAATGATCGCCATAAAACAAAAAACTTACCATTTCAATGTTACAAGATGGAAGGTGTGGAATTTGATATGCAATCGGTGCATTTGAGTGAGCAATCAGTGCTATTAAGTGATCTATCTGACATCGGAGGCAGATGGGATATGAAATGATGTATGTGACGGGAAAAGTAAATTGGAAATTAAGTGATGTATCTGACATCATAGGCAAATCTCAAATAAAATCTTGGTGTTAGATTGCAAGTGAGGTTTTGGCAGTTGAGTGTGACAAGCTCGAACTTCTCATTGCGCAGAAGAAAGGATATTCCAGTCAGCGATATGGCAATCTATAAAGGCAAAGAGTGGAAGTAGTGAGGAGAAGATACATACCCATAACTCCACTGTGCATAA
This sequence comes from Pinus taeda, assembly GCA_000404065.3. Taxonomy (NCBI): domain Eukaryota; kingdom Viridiplantae; phylum Streptophyta; class Pinopsida; order Pinales; family Pinaceae; genus Pinus; species Pinus taeda. The sequence continues at coordinate 18,956 of APFE031005392.1, read as the reverse complement.
GCATAGGGTTCTATAGATGGAAAGCAGAATTTACATAAAATGGCTAAGCTGTGGTTATATGTGTTTAATATACTACAAGGATTACTCCATATCCTTTGATTTATTTTATAGTGTTTGTACAAATCTTTGTGAACTCTTTGGGAAATGCCCAAGCTTACCTAAACATATACTAGATAACCACGTATGGTATAGATGTTGTGTTTGGAAATTATGCAGACGTGGGAGCGTGAACCTAATCAAAATGATGTCACATTTTAGAAAAGGACTGTGGGCAATAGATTACATTACACTCACTTTCTGGCGGGTCCAAGCCATTCTAATAAGTATGGTAGTAACTACTAGGAAATTAAAGTTTAAAGGGAAAACTTGGTTGGGCACTATCTGAATTTTAGTAGTTGTCAACCACAAATAATTTGCTAGATAGAACAAGTAATCAGTCTATGAAAGACATGTTTATATTCTAGAAAAAATATGGTAGCCCAGTTCTAAGTGCAAGAAAAGATGACATTTTTAAGGTTACCATGCCTTATGGGGCAATTTACAGCCTTTGTTCATTTCATTCCTCTCAATATTGATCTGGATAGAACATAGGAATAATTCGGGGAAGCATACAAGCACTAGATTATATTACACTCGGTCAGTGGCTGAAAGCTTCAATCCTGCAGTGGCTCATTGGCTGAAGCTTCAATCCTGCAGTGGGTCATTGGCCGAAGCTCGCAAGATCATCATGACTCCGAATCAAAATGATGTCGCATTTTATAAAAGGACTGTGGGAAATATAATATATTACACTCACTTTCTGGTGGGTCCAAGCCATTCTAATAAGTATGGCAGTAACTAATAGGAAATTAAAGTTTAAAGGGCAAACTTGGTTGGGCACTATCTGAATTTCAGTAGTTATCAACCACAAACAATTGGCTAGACAGGACAAGTAATCAGTCTATGAAAGACATGTTTAGATTCTAGAAAAAATATGGTAGTCCAGTTCTAAGTGCAAGAAAAGATGACATTTGTAAGGTTATCATGCCTTATGGGGAAATTTACAGCCTTTGCTCATTTCATTCCTCGCAATATTGATCTGGATAGAACATAGGAATAATTGGGGGAAGCATATAAGCAATAGATTATATTACACTGGGTCATTCGCTGAAAGCTTCAATCCTGCAGTGGGTCATCGGATGAAGCTCGCAAGATCATCATGACTCCGTTGTGCTGTGTTGGCCAACCACATAGTATGAAAAACAACACTTTGACTCCAAGACATAGAGCACATTGACTAATATGATTACAAAAAATTAGTAAACTCGGGAAAAGAAGATGGTAGGAACTGGAAAGGGTTAAAAATTAGCTCAATTAAAAAGAAGCTTCACAAATAAGCAGCCATTCTTGTTTCAAGTTATCTTACACAGTCTAGAAGAGACTAACAAAAAGTTAAAGCACGTGAATGTAGAAGGTGAACTACACGTGGAAAATGCAACACAAAAAGCAAATCAACTTAAGTATTATGTTTACAATGTCAAAGCTATTTCACTTTAATACAAATCCCTCAATCCTATCATACAAATTTCTATTATTGTGGACTCTTTAATAAACAATTACAGTTATATGTTCGAACTGAAACGGGTGTATCATCATGTCTCCATTGTGCTGTGGCTTTGCTGCTTGTCTCCTTCGTACTAGTCAACCTTTGTGTAACTTCTGCCTATACACAATTTGGATTATCAGCATACATGTAAATAATGTTTGTGTACATTTGCTAAATGTAGAGCAAGAAAACAAATTTGCATCATTAACAATTAAAATAGATGAAGCCAATTACTTACTCTATATGGTGAACTTGTTGAGGAAACTATTCACAAATTTCAGTGTAAAAAAGGACAGAAATACACCAATGGCATGGTTCAGAGCAAGGAAACTTTGTTTTTATTATTTTAATAAGCAACCAAAAAATAACTTGCATTCAACCTTAAGAAACCTAGATACTGATCACAGCATTTTCCACCACTCCATTGCAAAATTGTCATCCTCCTGTGACCATTATGGTATCCCAAATAGACATTAGAATTTGGGACAAATTTGAAGCCTAGACGACACAGGTCATTCAAGTCCACCCCTTGTGAAGGCAGAGTGACTGGACAAAGACACAATGCAAATGAAAGCCCTAGCTAACAAATGGGCCTTGGAACTTCTAGAACAAAAGATTGATATGTCAATCCCAATAAATTCTCATGATCTTAGACATACAGGAGAGTGTCGTAATGTAGTAGATAAGTGGTACAAGTAGATAATTTTGTGTTCACGGGAAACCAAAGTCTGATATTTGAAAACCTTTATACTAAGCCATTTAGCAGTGTCATTGGACATAAAGTTGCGATGCAGAGGCACCCCCAAGCAAATTTCCTTACCAAAAGAAAACCAACAAGCAGTTGCCATATATTTCTCATCAATGTTATGATACATAAGCTACAACATAAAAGCTAACAGGTCTTATGTTGAGGCAACTATTCACAAATTTCATTGTAAGGCTCGCCTTAGCCATGATCCTTGAAAGCCATCCTGCTACAACTTCCAACCTGATCACGTTACCTTAGAGCGGACACCTTGGATCATTTGCCTTCGATCAGGTTACCTTACACAGACAAGACCCACCAATCCCAACCTAATCAATCTTTCTAGCCGAATAGACCAGCACAAGCACACCGATCTATACCCACACTTCTATAACAAGCTATACCACTACTACCCACCTAGAGACTTAACGAATTTAAGCAACCAGAAAATGACTTGCATTCAACCGTAAGAAACCTAGATATTGATCTATATTTCTCACCATTGTTATGATATAGAAGCTAGAGCATAAAAGCTAACAGATCTTATGTTGAGGAAACTATTCACAAATTTAAGTGTAAAAAAGGATAGAAATACACCAATGGTATGATGTAGAGCAAGGAAACCCTGTTTTTATTAATTTAAGAGTTTGCCATCTATTGCGCCTAGGATCTAATACCTCCCTCGAGAACAAACCTAAACACCTGGAATCCTCACACCATGATATCTATCTGAGCAAACTTCTTTGTATCTTGGAAATGTTCCAAGTCATTTTGAAAGTCATAGTTTTCGTATTTGTCATCTATTGATTTGTTAAATGTTATGGTTTTTGTTTCATTTGATTTCAAACTATCTATGTCGAATATTTGTTCAGTTTTTGTTTCTACTGTGTGCATTGCGTCATCTATGTCACCCCATGTAGTTGTTGTAACAAATTTGAACTTTTGTTCATTTTGCTTGACTATTTCTTCAAATGCAAGATATGCAGATTGCCAAGTTGTGTGATGTTGCTTAATTGTAGTTTCACTTACTAGATAGGGGTAGTATAACATTAATTGCTCTCCACAATGATTTTCGATGTCCTTGTATTTGTTATATCTAACAGATTGAATGACATATAGTTTACTTTATTTTCCATTTTTTTGTTCTTTCTTTGTATAACTAAATGCAAATTATGCTAAGCATACAAGTTCAATAGTGATAGGTCGTAGAACAAAGTAGTCAATAATTGATGGGCACATTATGTCTTTTCAGTCATCTCCTTCCTTTTTCATGTCCTTTTTTCTTTTAAGAACAAATGCATGATCATCGACATGAGATGTGTTAATGAATACACACTTTCGTGAACTACAATTTAGTGGAAGTGATAACACATATGCACTGCTTGTTGTGCAAACATCTGTTGCAAGTTGACCAAAGCTTTCCCTAAAGAACTAATGGTCTTTAGGATATCAGATTTTGTTTTCACATGATCTTCGTGTATGTTTTTAAATGTCCTTGTGAGTGTCCTATCTTCTTTCGTCATATAGGAACTGCAATACATTGCAGTTGCATATGAGTCAAGTACAAATTTGGAATCAGTGTTTGCAATCCAAATTCTCGGAATGTGTTTTGCAAAGCTATTTGTCCAGGTGTCAACTGGTTTTCTCTGCAATAAGAGTGTTGTTCGATTTAGTGTACATTGGATGACATGTATGTATTCATTGTGTACTAGTCCAAGGTTGGCCAAAAAGCTATCAAATGTATCATTTTCACTATATCTTGTGCTGTTTATTGTTTCAAAGATTAGCTTTGCATGTGTTTTGTTTTATCACTATCAAATTCAAGAGGCTCAAGTATTTTTGTTTCTTTCATGGGTGGTATTGGGAAATTAAATCTGCAATTAGAATTTGCATGCTTCCTACAACTTTTTGTGTGACAATGGTGTTGTAGAGCTCTAAGTTCCTTTGCAAGTAGGAATGAATTAGTTGACAAGTAATTTTCAACGAATTGTTTGACTTCAATGTTTGTATTTTGACCATAGATTGGTGCGAATTTTATCCAAAGTAAACCATGTTCATGTTCACTTCCCTGGTTTTGGAATTCAGTTACATAGAAGTGGTCATTGAATTCTCCATAATACTTGTGATCATGAGATATCAATTGATGTAGTGCGTCCCTCCTAGATCTATAGTAACATACACAAGTAACAGGGTCATTTCTTATTAACAAGCTAGGTTCATTTTCATCAAGCTCATTTGTGTTTGATTTTCTAGTGTTTTGTTTTATGTCTCTCAATGCATGCATTAAAGGATCCCAAAGATGCTTGGCACTGCTAAAGGAGACAAAGAAAGTGGGCGGCCCTAGTTGTCGAATCATTGCTTAGAGTTTGTTCCGTATTTTCTGGTGGTAGTCAGGCGAGGTACGAATTGTTTTTAGGTCCATGTACCCAATGTCAGAATTTAAAATACGAGCTAGGTTTGGTTTTGACTTAACGTCTTTTGCAACTAGTTTTCTACCTTTCAATTTCCCTTTTCTAATTCTAATGCACATTGTATTCAAGACTTGATTTATGATAATGCAAATTTCTTTATAAAACAAGTTTGTAGTATGATAAGAAAAATCATGGTTTTTATGCAGCACTTCCCAGTGACAAATCTTTTGATATGTAAATTTTTTGGAGATGTCAACTGGGCGTTTGTTGCCATAGAAAAGCGACGGGAAACTCATTTCTTCTTAGTACTTATCTTTGAAGATTCCTAATGGCATGTACCCGGCAGCAGGTGAAATGTTAATTTGTTTATTTACAAGGTCATAGACAATGTGTGCATCAATGAATCCATGGACCAATGTTTTTGTCGTTGGTTCATCGTTTTCTTGGTTATCGTCTTCGCTATCTTCAACGTCACTTGAACTTTGATATGGATCTTGGTTTTGTAGGAATGCCTCTTTACAATTGTCATTTATGGTAGCGTTCTCGAGCTTGTAAAGCATTCTTTTTCATAATTGTTTTAATCCTTTCATCACTTTTTGAACTTTAACTCGACCAAATGCATAAGCACTTTTGAATATTAAACTCTTTTTGAGAACAACGGAAATCGTGTCAGTGTCTTTTATAGTTCGAGGCAATGCAGATTGAATTATGGAAATATTTGTAGGGACATTGATGACTCCTCCAGTCAAGCCTAGTTGTGGCTCCTTATGTCGATGGCCCATTTATTTTATTTACAAGAAGGGCAATCTTAATGCAACTAGTCTTTCTTCTAGTTCAGTGAGTTGTGTGAGTGTTCTAGTGGCATTGTTTCTTCTTATTTGTTCAGGAACTGCATATTTAGCATTTGTTCCATGTTTAATTGCTTTTTTGCAGTGTTTACAAATGTAGCAATTTTCAACACGAGATTTAACATCCTCGAAACTAGTTGATAGTTTCCTAATCGTATTTTGTCTTGTTAGATTTGCTTGTTCCACAAAGCAAATGTCTCTTTTGAAAAAGGTTTTTTCACATGATGAACAATTGAAAATAGGTGTGTCAGTTATTTGTCTTTGATATATTTTATCAAACTTCGATAATTCTATTAATTTGTTCGTTGATCTTGACTGAATCGATAGGCTAGATTTCCCTGATTTCTTTGATTTTGTTGAAAGATACTTTGATCTTGCTGCAAATGGATTGTAGTCCACGTTTTCTATGACTATTTCTTGTTTCATTGTTGCTGTGTTGAATGAGAGTCTTATTTTCTGTGTTTTCATTTTTTTCCGTATAATGCCTTTAAGCAAATGCAAAGATAAACTTTTTGTCTGTTTGCCTAATGGACAAGAAGTTACAGTTTCTATTTGCGCGTTGTTTCTAATATGTTTTTTCAAGTTTCTAAGTGATTGAAATCTCAGTGTCTGACTAACATCTTCTGTGTTTTCTAGAACTTTTGTCTATTTTCCTAATGGACGAGAAGTCACCATTTCTGTTTGTGTGTTGGTTGTAATATGTTTTTTCAAGTTTCTCAGTGATCAGAATCTCAATGTCTCACTGACATCTCCTTTGTTCTCTAGAACTACTTGTTTTTTCATTTTAATTTTGTTATATTGAATGCCTATTTTTTTCCTTTTCACATTTTTCCGAGCAATGTCCTTAAGCACATGCAAAGATAAACCTCTCTTATGCTTGTTTAAATGACAAGATGGTTTTAATTTAGTTTGATCAAATTGACATTTTGTTTCAGATTGTGTTTCAATGTTGTTCTTTGAGGATCGTAAACATTACAACCTCCTCAGTATCTGTCACGATTGCTACATCAATGTTCTAGCGTTAGATAAAGATATCTTTATTTCACTTGTATCTTCTTTACTTGGAAGAATACATGTTTCCATGTTATCTTGTTTACTGCATAAGTTCATATGCTCATATGAGTTGCTTGTTTGTTGTTGGAAGGTACAACGCATTGTTGATTGTCTACGAATGAGAGGTTTGAAGTGCCCATTCAAAGGATCCTCGTCATGGAATAATATGTCATGAGTATCTGTTTTAAGACTTGAACTGAAGTGCAAATATGTTGTCATATTTGTTTTGGACTAAACCCTAATTGTTATTTATAGCCAATTTGATTGCCAATGGATACAGAAAATATCTCCCCATAAACCTCTAGATCCTAGGTGTATATTGTTTGAGGCAGATCTAGCCTTTTTGTCTCAATAGATTTCCCGGTTGCTAATGTTATGCATTTCTTTAAGTGACTCTTCATGCAGTTCATGTTCATAAGACAAAATTTCCTCTCTATCTTGTTTTTCAAGGCAGTCTCTAAAATACTCTATTGTTCCTTTCCTTAGCTCTACTGATGTGTATTGAAAATATATCAAAATTTCTAAACTATCGAATAAACAGTCTCCAATTAGATATCAGAAATTGTTCACACGAAATAAGTGATGCTTTTGCAACAGTAGTTGCAACTTGTGTTCTTGAGACATAGCAGACATGTTTCTAAGTGACCGTAATCTCAGTGTCCCACTAACATCTTCTTGTTGTTTCATTGTAATTTTGTTATACTCAGTGCCTATCTTTTGTCTTTTCAAGTCCTTCTGAGCAATGTCCTTAAGCACATGCAAAGATACACCTCTCTTGTTCTTGTTTAAGTGACAAGATGGTTTTAATTTAACCTCAATAGATTGACATTTTGTTTCAGGTTGTGCTTTAATATTGTTCTTTGAGGAATGCGCTGAATGAAACATTACAACATCCTCAGTATTTGTCACAGTTGCTACATCAGATGTCCTAACGTTAGGAGGATATATCTCTATATCACTTGTATCTTCTTTAGCTTCAAGAAGACATGTGTCTATGTTATGAGACATCTTTATTTTTCCTGTATCTTCTTTACTTGGAGGAAGACATGTTTCTATGTTATCTTGTTTACTGCATAAGTTCATTTGTTCATATGAGGCATTGGTTTGTTGTTGGAAGGTACAATCAATTGTAGACTGCCTATGAACCAAATGTTAGAAGTGACCATTCAAAGGATCCTCTTCATGGAATAATATGTCACGAGTATTTGCTATAAGACTTGAATTGAAGTGAAAATAAATTCTCATCTTTGTTTTGGACCAAAACCTAATTGGAATTTTCAGCCAGCTTGAGTGCCAGTGGATACAGAAAATGTCTCCCCATAGACCTCTAGATCCTAGGGGTATATTGTTTGAGGCAGATCTAGCCATTTTGTCTTACTAGATTTCACGGTTGCTAATGTTATGCATTTCTTGAAGTGACACTTCATGCAGTTCATGTTCATAAGACAAAATTGCCTCTCTATCTTGTTTTTCAAGACAGTCTCTAAAATGCTCTATTGTTCCTTTCCTTAGCTCTACTGATGTGTATCAAAAATCTAGCAAAAGTACTAAACTATCGAATAAACAGTCTCCAATTAGATATGAGAAATTGTCCACATGACATAAGTGATGCTTTTGCAAGACTAATTGCAAATTTTGTTTCTCAGACATAGGAGAAATGATGACGACTAAGTGTTCGATGCAATATTATGTTTAGTCATGCAATGCAATTACACGTCACAGAATCATAATAGCAAGTTGAACAATGCAAATGCATATAGAACATGGAGTGATTGTGTGTAACTTTGGGACTATAAATGTTTACTGAGCTGCTCAGGCTGCTTATGTCAATTAAGATCCAATGCACAGTTTTGATACCAGAGTTCAAAATACCACTGCCAAAGACAAAAAAGAACCTGATGTACGTTAGGATCAGTCATTGTAAATGTATATCAATCCACTGAACAGTCAAATACAGCTTAAAATTAATAAGTGAAATCAAGAAATACCACTGTCAAGAAAATCAATCCATTGTAGCTAACCAATACAAGATTAATCACAAAGATGTTCACTTTGAAGATCGGGAAATTGGCAACAAATACATAGTTTCTCAGCAATACAATTTTGTGTGTTGTCACATCACATGTACACTCATGTCAAATTGAAGAAATTGACTAAAACTTATTGGCTAGGAAATCAACCAATATTTACAAACCTGAGTGGGTTCAATTGCCTAGAGTCCCCCTGCTACTTTATCAATTCTTTGCATCAATTGGTGCTCACAATAGGGAACATAATTTGTCATTAAACCAAGAGGATGTTTAACCCCTGCCCAACCTATCAATAAGCATATTCATAGGGGAAACAGAGATTCAAAAAAAGGTGGCCAAAAATCTTTGACAACTGTAGATTGTAAAGCCATACCTCAGAGCATAAAATTAGAATATTTTCTTCTTCATAGACTTGAAAGCCAAAGTAATTTTGTTTGGGGTAAAAAATTGTGCTCAAATGAAGAAAAACAACACATCTGATTTAAAAGAAGGATGGAGAAAAGCCTAAATATTGTAATCTTTGTGAACACAAGGTGATTTAAAAGAAATATGGAGCAATTCTTAAATATTGTAATATTTGTGAACACAAGGGAAGTGGTGGGAAGCAGAACCTTTGTCCTACTGTAAAGTCTCCTTTTCTAACTTAAATTAATAAAAAGTTATATTCAGAGATCTCTAGTAAAGTTAATTCTTTGCTTGGGAATCTGTATTGATGGTTGAGTAAAATCGAGGGATGTAAGCCACTAACTACTGGAATTATGGGTAGAAATAGACCTCTGCATATAAGGATATCCTAAGTCACAAGATGAGACTATTTGCTGCTAAATATTGTATTGGTGAATTATAGGGGAACCCACTATAAATCTAGAAAACAAGTACAACCAACCGTTCTCCTGCTGTGAAGTCCTATTTTTTTAGCTTAAATTAATAAAATTTTATATTCAGAGATCTCTAGTTAAGTTAATTCTTTGCTTGGAAATTTGTATCGATGGTTGAGTAAAGTCGAGGGATCTAAGCCAACAACTACTGGAATTATGGGTAGAAATAGATCTCTACATATAGAGATATCCTAAGTCAAAAGATAAAATTATTTACTACTAAGTATACTATTGGTGAAATATGGCGCAACCCACTATAAATCTACAAAACAAGATCAGCCTTGTAAAGATTGGGATCCTTTCTAAAAATTGCAGTATGACATTAACATATGTATAAATTTGCATTAATATTCTCTCCCACTATATCTAAATTTATCTCCCTCATGCGATTTCCAAAGTTATTTATTTTGATTCTTTCTCCAGTCAATTTTCCTTCTCTAACCTCATATGTGTTGTTCCGACCATGAGTTTCCTTCTTTTGAAGACATTCCTAACCTTAGTCAGAATAGGTATTCCTAATAAGATACATTTCTTAGTTAATACCTAGGAAGAATCTCACTTTAAGTGAATATTTGAACATGGGTAGGAGAAACAATGTTGGACAATCGTAGGAACCAGAGACCTTGCCAAGGGGGGGCATACAATCCACTATAGCTAACCAATACAAGATTAATCACAAAGATGTTCACTTTGAAGATCGGGCAATTGGCAACAAATACACAGTTGCTCAACCATACAATTTTGTGTGTTGTCACATCACATGTACACTCATGTCAAATTGAAGAAATAGATCTCTACATATTTACAAGGGAAATAGAGATTCACAAAAAGGTGGCCAAAAATCTTTGACAACTGTAGCTTCTAAAGCCATACCTCGGAGAATAAGATTAGAATGTTTTCTTGTTCATAGACTTGAAAGCCAAAGTAATTTTGTTTGGGGTACAAAACTGTGCTCAAATGAAGAAAAACAACACATCTGATTTAAAAGAAAGATGGAGCAAAGCCTAAATATTGTAATCTTTGTGAACACTAGGTGATTTAAAAGAAAGATGGAGCAAAGCCCAAATATTGTAATATTTGTGAACATAAGGGAAGTGGTGGGATGCAGAACCTTTGTCCTGCTGTAAAGTCTCTTTTTTTTAATTAAATTAATAAAAATTTATATTCAGAGATCTCTAGTAAAGTTAATTCTTTACTTGGGAATCTGTATTGATGGTTGAGTAAAATTGAGGGATGTAAACCACTAACTACTGGAATTATGGGTAGAAATAGACCTCTGCATATAAGGATATCCTAAGTCACAAGATGAGACTATTTTCTGCTAAATATTGTATTGGTGAATTATGGTAGAACCCATTATAAATCTAGAAAACAAGTACAACCAACCTTTGTCCTGCTGTGAAGTCCTATTTTTTTAACATAAATTGATAAAAGTTTATATTCAAAGATCTCTAGTTATGTTAATTCTTTGCTTGGGAATTTGTATTGATGGTAGAGTAAAGTCGAGGGATGTAAGCCACCAACTACTGGAATTATGGGTAGAATAGATCTCTGCATATAGAGATATCCTAAGTCAAAAGATGCAATTATTTACTACTAAGTATACTATTGGTGAAATATGGGGCAAGCCACTATAAATCTACAAAACAAGATCAACCCTGTAAAGATTGGGATCCTTTCTAAAACTTGCAGTATGACATTAACATATGTATAAATTTGCATTAATATTCTCTCCCACTATATCTAAATTTATCTCCCTCATGAGATTTCCAAAGTTCTTTAGTTTGATTCTTTCTCTAGTCAATTTTCCTCCTCGGACCTCATATGTGTTGTTCAGACCATGAGTTTCCTTCTTTTGAAGACATTCCTAACATTAGTCAGAATAGGTATTCCTAATAAGCTACATTTCTTAGTTAATACCCAGGAAGAACCTCACTTTAAGTGAATATTTGGACATGGGTAGGAGAAACAATGTTGGATAGTCATAGGAACCAGAGACCTTGCCAGGGGGGGGGGGATACAATCCACTATAGCTAACCAATACAAGATTAATCGCAAAGATGTTAACTTTGAAGATCGGGCAATTGGCAACAAATACACAGTTGCTCAGCCATACAATTTTGTGTGTTGTCATAGCACTCAATTCAACAAAGGCAGAATATATGGAAACTAATTTTTATAGTTGTCCTCGTGTATCTAGTAAACACGAGGCCTAACATTTGTTTGCAACCAATAATGGAGTCAATACATAGTGCAAGCTAGGCGGGCTCATTGAGTTCCCACAAAACATGTGCTCAGGTACTTGAATGGCATAGTGTATTTTGGACTGAGATATGTTGATGATTGATATTTTTCTAATACCCAGCAACTAATTTGAACAGAATTATGAGATACAAAAACTAGAAACTGAACTGTGAAATTCACTGATCAAATATACTCAATATGCTAACAAAATTGAAGTGGAAAATAAATTTACAAAGACACAGGTACACAATTAACAAAACAACAGATATACCCTACAAACCCCAATTGGAGAAAACCTGCTAATTTGTGTGCTTTTATTGATTTCCTTAGAAAATTCTTAGTAATTAATTATAAAGCATTGGAAAATTTCTCTTTCAACTCTTTGTTCCTCAATACGATATCCTACACACCCTAGACCAATCTGGCTTCTCACTTGAACAGGTTGTGCCAATTGTGCAGCCTGAATTGCCTCCTTGCACAAGCTATCTCAGCCTCCTCAAGTGATGCGCTCTGACTCTACCTAACCTCACGCACTAGTCTAGAACTATTTTCCTGAGCACAAAACAAAAATTCTCACTAGAACATAATCATATGTCTCACCAAATTTGTACCCTTCTCTATATAGAATCGAAATGCTCTTCAACTCAAGTGAATTATCTCCTTAAACCCAAGTCGAACTGGCTCACTAAACTCAAGTCTAATTGACATCTAGAACTCGAGCAAACTAGCCCCTTGAACTCGAGTCAAACTGCCTCACTAAATTGAAGTTGAACTAAGATAAGATCTCTATGCATGCTGGTTCGATTTACTATTTTTAGCTAAGGAAATTAAAGAATTTCCCTAAGTCAACACTAAGATCAAGTTAGACTGTGCCTTAGCTTCAGATGCGGGTTCTTCTTCCAAATTTAGTGCACTTAAAATTTAGCAAAACCCACCCTTCTCTAAGTTCAATTAACAGTGACATGGAGGTGTTGTTGCAAGGTTTTTCATATTTTGATTGGGCAAGTAGTGCTTGTAACAAAAAGAGAACTTTAAGGTGTTGATTTGCGTTAGGTTCATGCATGGTTTCCTGATTTAACAAAAACCAAAATTCTGTAGCACTCAATTCAACAAAGTTGGATTATATGGAAACCAGTTTTGGTAGTTGTGAAGCCATTTGACTTTGCGAGTTACTAGCGCAATTGACAACTCAGACTTTGGACACAACTATGATTTAATGTGATAATCAAAGTCGGATCAAACTCTCTAAAGATCTAGTATTTCACAATCAATCCAAACACACTGAGATCAAGGATACGGTTTAGAAGAGAGCCATGGTTCTGCAATATGTCCAACAGAGCGGCAAGTCATTGACATCTTAACTAAGCCACTTGCAAAAGGGAAATTCAAGATGTTCAAATAGCAACTTGATGTGTTGGATAACACCATTATCAGTAAGAGGATTGTTAGTGAAAGTATCTCCAATAATCTTCTACACAAGTAGATCCACCCAGCTGTTCAAAAACAGTGTATTGTGCCATATAGAAGCAAGTGAAGGCACATCACAGTTCTCAAGGAGGCATATCACTCTTTAGTTATAGAAGAGAGGGCTCATACATGCCCGTCAACTTTAGATAAGGCATCCACCACCACCAGCTAATCTGAGAGGCATGTGTGGCCAGACAAAGAGAGACCATTATAAATTCTATTTTTGTGTTTGACTTAGGATAAAGGAAATTGTATTCCTAAGTTTGAGTCACTTGCAAACCCTTCTAATAAACCCTAGTACACCTTATTGGATCTATAAGAGAGAGCACAGAGGTATGGATTCATTCATTGAGTCTTGAATCAACAGCTAGCAGTTTAGGGGCATTTTCATGTAGCACATTCTTTTCATGTTCATAATTAATAAAGGTAGTGATAGGTTTTGACAGTCCTTTACTGAAATTTATTTACCACGAGTTGGAAAATTTCTACAAACATCCTCCCTTACCCCAATACAAACATATTTGGAGGCTTTGATGTCATGCTTTTTGAGTCCTCTTAGCTTGTGGTGGTATCTATGTAATGTCGTGCAATTACAAGCTACCATACTACAATGTAATTTCCCATACCCATGTTTCCCAAAGCGACACTTTGTTCCACTCCCTTCATATATACTTTAAGGCGCGATTGCTATTATATATACTTCCCCGACCACTCTGAGACAAATCGATCCTAAGACGATTATTGCCCACTCCCCAGTAGCCCATACGAATCCTATGACTATTGGTATGTCCAATCGGGCGGCGACTGTTAGGTCCCCTATAGTTACTAACACACAAGGCCAGCAAAAAAAGCACAATTGACAACTCAGAATTCGGACACAACTATGATTTAATGTGATAATCAAAGTTGGATCAAACTCTCTAAAGATCTAGTATTTCATAATCAATCCAAACACACTGAGATCAAGGATACGGTTTAGAACGGAGCCATGGTTTTGCAATATGTCCAACAGAGCGGCAAGTGATTGACATCTTAACTAAGCTACTTGCAAAAGGCAAATTCAAGATGTTCAAATAGCAACTTGGTGTGTTGGAGAACACCATTATCAGTAAGAGGATTGTTAGTGAAAGTATCTTCAATAATCTTCTACACAAGTAGATCCACCCAGCTGTTCAAGGAGGCATATCACTCTTGAGTTACAGAAGAGAGGGCTCATACAGGCCCGCCAGCTTTAGATAAGACATCCACCACCACCAGCTAATCTGAGAGGCATGTGTGGCCAGATAAAGAGAGACTATTATAAATTCTGTTTCTGAGTTTGACTTAGGGTAAAGAAAATTGTATTCCTAAGTTTGAGTCACTTGCAAACCCTTTTAATAAACCCTAGTACACCTTATTGGACCTATAAGAGAGAGCACAAAGGTATGGATTCATTCATTGAGTCTTGAATCGGCAGCTAGCAGTTTAGGGGCATTTTCATGTAGCACATTCTTTTCATGTTCAGAATTAATAAAGGTAGTGACAGGTTTTGATAGTCCTTTACTGAATTATGTTCATTGTTTCTACAACATGTGCTGTTTTGATAAGTTCTTAGCTCTGTTGTCTTTTAGTTTTCGATAGGAATTGTACTACAATGTGAAATCTGTTTACCACGACTTGGAAAATTTCTACAAACATCCTCCCTTACCCCAGTACAAACATCTTTGGAGGTTTTGATGTCATGTTTTCTGAGTCCTCTTAACTTGTGGTTGTATCTATGTAATGTCTTGCAATTACAAGCTACCATACTACAATGTAATATCCCTATGATGCTTATGTGTATCATATTTTGTTTGCTAAAAGCATAGTACAAACAAAGACAACAATTACAAAACAAAGTCCAGACTGTAGGAGTGTAGCCAGATTAGTATTTTGATTTAGCACGAAAACAACGCATTTGCACAAAGAGAAAATTCCCCATCTCTCAAGGCTCAACTCTTGAGTTACAGAAGAGAGGGTGAAAAAGTCTATCATAATTCACAATGCCTAATCTCCTAAATCCTGAGAAATATCCTTCAAATTCCCTACCATATCAATCATGCTTTTTAGTCTCATTGACCTCAGATTGGTCATCAGTAGACACTAATATTATTTTATTTCATTTATATCAACATCCTACACGAGGAAGGATAGAAAATGGAACCTACAGAAAAGATGGGTGGGAAGCCTAACAAAAATAATGGATGGGAACTTACAATTAATGATGCTCCTAAAACACTCCTAGGTGGGGCCTCACAAAAAATAATGGTGATCCCCCATTGGGATATCTACCTTCATAGCTTAGTCTTCCTGGGAAATCTTAATAAACCTAGATACTGATCACATCATTTGCCACCACTTACATTTTCCAGCCAGAAAAGAAAAAAGATATGACATCGAAGATGCAAGCATCTTACCGAGAATTTGCAACAACGATGCGATGTAAAGTTTTGAGGACAGTTGAAGTCGATGCGAGGTAACCATGAAACCATTTCTAACTTTATTATATAGCAACAAAAGTAAACAAAATTAAGTTACACGTAGCAGATGCTGCATGCAAAATGTTGAATAGAATGAGATGTGTACACAATGAATAATTAGCAGCTAACACGTACAAATGACCTAACTTACGTTAACCTTGACCAAATCAGTGCCACAAGTAAACTAGCACAAATTTCTTAACCTCCCAAATAGATGGCAGCGCTCTCCAAATAGATGTCAGGGCCATTGCTACTTTTGCTACCTTAGCTGTTGGCTTAAATGTTCAAACCCTTGGTTGTTTAACCCTCTAAGCTCCATGCCCTGTTGTTTAACCGGAAAAGCTACATCCCCTGTTGGATGTTTAACAGTCTAACCCCCCTGACTGTCAGCCCACTAAGTTACATCCCCTGTAGGATTGAGTCCCTAAACCCGCAGCATCAATACTCGTTGTATGGGGTAGTGGCCCTTCAACTTCTACCTTGATCCTTGCTTCTGCTGTTCTTGCCCCTGCTGATAGGTAAATAACATGTTCTAGTCCTGACTTTTCCACTAGATATTTGATCAATGCTTCAAAAATCTCTGGATTTGTATGTTCAACTGCAAGGTAAACTGTTGGCTTCGGACCTGCCGTTGCTTCTCTTGCCTCCAGTGAACAAATCTTACGAAACCTTGTAAAAAAACAACGCTCCTTTGCAGTAGTTTTTTATCCATATATCATCAAATGGTCGACAACTGTAAATAAATCTCTATTCTTCTCTGCAACTATACATGTTGTTCTTTCTTTTCAGCATTATTGGACATTACAGAAATGATAGCAAAGCGGGCCAAAACTGAACCTGGAAATAAGAACGACCCGATTCAATCTTCAAGAGGCATCTTGGGCCGTAGTCATATGGAGAGGCTGTTGGGCCACGGCTGAAAGAGTTTCTCCTTCACATGTGGTGGCTGGAGGACCGTATAAGAGCTGTGGGGGTTGTCCTCAACCATTCTCCCGCCACACTGACAATTTTTCGCAGCGAATTCGTCATGGAAAACTAGCTCGCATTCAGATGAGAATGTGTAGAGGAATTGAGATTATTAGTACTTCTATGAAGACTACAATGGAATGAACCAGGAAGATTAGTCGGTGAACGCATATGCGTCTTCGTAGGCCGAGCACAGGGGATGGGCTAGGCTGAATGGAGGCACCGGCTATTGGAGAAATGGGGCAGTGTGCGGATCGAACCTGCGACAGAGATCTGTCTATGGCAGATGAAGATGAAGCGAATTCGTTATTAATATCTTTAGTGACGCGGACGCTAAGTCGAAACAAATAAGAATCCCCAGAAATAAGAATCAATGGGGAATCATCTATGTTGTGCTAAATCGTGCATAACCATTGCAGCAGCGAAATTTATACGGTGCAGCGATAGTGGCATTCAAAAAGTTTGGGAGGCAATTAAAGTGGGAGTTCTGATGTTGGACAATCCCCAACAATTCCTGTGCAATTTCAATGATCTCAAAGCAGGGCGTCGCATCGCAGCCCCCCATCCTGAGCAGGATTTGGCGTTGGGGGGCATCTATGTTCTTCTCCCAATGCAAAAATATTTGCGGTGTGTACTATCATCTTCTGACATGGCCTCGCTTCTCCCTCTCGCCCGCCTCATTCTCAATCTTGCTAACAACCCTCCCTCTCGCCCGACTCATTCTCAATCACTCCACCCACTTACTCTGTCGTGGATTTCCCCTCACCATAGAGGCCTAAGATACAATGCCATTCCATAGCGATTCCCTCTGAATTGAGCATTGATGACCTAGAGCCCGTAATAGTGGGATATCTCCTATTGCCATTGTATCACTCCTGGGAGAAAGCTAAATATCTTTGGGAAGCAAGCCCAATTGGAGTGCTTAATAAGGTCTTCACCTTGAGTTCCCCTTTGGTAAGCCCTGTAAATGTAGGGCCAGTTTACTGTAAGGCAATGGAAGATCTAGTACCTGTTGCAGAAAAAGGCTTCTTCCTGCCATCCAACCGCAGCTAAGCCCATTAAGTTCCAGTCTCCTTTTGGTCAGGAGTCCTAAGCCTTGGGAGAAGTCTCAGAGTAAGCCCCATAAGTTGCAGCAAACAAGTCAAATGGCAAAGTAGGAAAGATGGCAAGTGAAGAAGAACCATAAGAACTCGTTCAGGGTAAGCCCCATAAGTTGCAGCAAACAAGTCAAATGGCAAAAAAGGAAAAACGGCAAGCAAAGCAGCACCATAAGAACCCGTTCAAGGATGTGAAATGGGGACAAAACAGGACACCTCCCGTGAAATGGGGATGAAACATGACACCTCCCATCATGCATGGACACCTGCAGCACCTGCTACACAACACCTGGTAACATGATCAAATAGCCTAACCTACAAACCATTGTGCTAATAAGTTAGCCTAACCCGCAAACGATTGTGCTGATAATCCAAACTAATTTCAACATTAACATGAAACTGTTGACGGTTAGTAATAATAAACAAGGCCTAAAGCAAAATAGGCTATGCTCCAGCCTCTTCTGCCTCGGGAAGAGGCCAAATAAGATGGCAAACCAGAATAACTTCGAAGACTTTGGTTATCCCGGCACAGCGTGTTTGAGAACTTTGTAATAATCATCGTATAACAGAGTTGAACAGATTGAAACTAATGCTAAAGCAAGGCTTTTCGATTACTATAGTCCCTACCCATTGCCAAATGGTAGGGACTAATAATATTCTTGGTCCATTCAGATGATCGAAATTACTATTTGAAAAATAAAAATGTATGGATTGAAATAATGTTGAGATCTCTGAATTCCAATACCATCCATTAGGACATGTTCGTTCAATATTCGTTCTAAACATTGAATGATATTGCTATTAAATGTTTCATCTCACTATAAAAGGTCAAATTGTATACTTGTGAGTTATTGGCAATCGTTATGCATTGATTGTAATATTAAATATAATGGCATTTAATGAATAAAACACTTTCATGGTATTGTTCCATGTTTCAATCCTATCATAAGTGAAAAGTCAAAAGGTCAGATATGGAAGAAAGGGTATTTACGGTAAATTAAAGCTTTTTAGAGAGTCTTTATGAATGAATGAAATAAATTTTAATATTTATTGGATTTTTTTTTTCTTTTTGCAATTTAATCATTTTCTTACTTAAATTAATGATGATTTGACCAACTTTCTAACGGTGCCCTT